>OX359248.1:54523548-54579012 GCA_947179485.1 Allacma fusca | reverse complement strand
AATGAAAACGCTGAAAACATGTGGTTATACAACAAAGTAGTTATCGTCAAATTATATCAAAATTAAATATTTAATGCTTTATGATACTTACTGAGTTTAGGCAATAAGTAAAAAATTTGTTCAAATTTACATGTTTTTGCATGTTAATGAATGTTTTGGATTGAAAATTTTTTTAAACCAAAAAACCTAGTTGTTTGGTTTTTTTGAAAAAAACTAAAAAAAACACCAACCCTGCTTACAACACAAGTAACCGCGCCCCTTGGAAACAATAGATACCCTTAGAATCATTTATGATGAATGCATGCCATAAATGTGTCATTCATCTAATATAGAATCGACTTTCGAAAATGACAATTTCGTTGGGGATTTCTCGTTGGAAAATTTAAGTTGGACAGGGGAGGGGGAGACCCCTTATTAACGAGTTAGAATTTAAACATTCTGCGTGATTTCCCGCTCAAACCAGAGCGAGATGGTCCGAACTTTTGTTCTTGCTGGGACATACGCCAGGTTACACAAAATTTAATTCGGATCCCGAGAGGGCATATGGAGAGGGTTATCTGTTAGCACATTATTTAATAAAATAATTTAGGAAGAAACCAGGGCATTGTGTAGTTAAACTTTAGTGAAGTAAATAATACTACTAGCTTTTAGTCTTGTACATTTAGAAATTCGGAATCGTTTGTAGAATGAAAAAGCTGCCAAACTTGTTTATTATGCTGCAAAGTTATCGTCAAAATTATATCAAAATTATTAAATATTTAAGGCTTTGTGATGTGATATTTCCTGAGCTTGGGAAATAAGTAAATTTGTTCAAATTTACATGTTGTTGCATATTAATGAATGTTTTGGATTGAAAATTAGTTTAAACCAAAAAAACCTGGTTTAAACCAAAAAAACCGGTTTAAACAAAAAACAAACCGGTTTAAACAAAAAAAAACTTGGTTGTTTGGTTTTTTTGAAAAAAAAAAACAAAAAAAACCACCAACCCTGGTTAGGACGGGAAAAGATTATACGTGACGAAATCGCTTTTTCGACCTTGGGACGAACAGTTTACCCTGAGTTTATTAAAACTGGTTCTTTTCTCTGCCAGGTTGATGTTGATACTATTAATGGTGGTCTCACTCTGAACGAAGATTTTCTTGTTGACTTCGGAAATGAACCAGATGGACCTGTGTTGGCCCATGAAATTCGTTATCCCAAAGGAGACTGCACCTCAGACATTTGGCTCGCTCCACAAAAATGAGCGAATGAGTGGCAATACCGACATGCAGAGTAGTTACTTATAAAATAAATACTCGGCAACCACAAAACATTTATTTTTATGCTTGAATTTATTGTCTAAATTCAACTTAGTTATTCCATCCTTGTAATATCATATGTCGAAAGACAGGGAAAATAATAATTAATTAGTATAAGCATATTAACACTATTATTATTGATCAATTAAATCTCCTGCACTCATTACAAAGCAAAAATAAATATCCGGATAGCGGCATTAACCATGGTTGAAGGTACTTGAAATAATTTAAAAACAGTAAAAAAAATGCCGACATTGCTACCCGCTTACACCTACTACTTGACACTTAAAATTAAGCTGCAACAGGTTAGCATAAAGTATGTATCCAATAATATAATATATTTCAACCTGAAAATATTGAGAGCTGTCACCCGCATTTGAATCTGAATAATACTTTACTACAAACGTCGCACAATAATGGTAAGAATAAAAATTCATAGAAAGTAAAACTGAAGGCAGTTTGTCCGAAAAACTCCAATTTTCCTGTAGTTATGTTTACATTCCGATGTTTAATTCCTACCGTACGACTACTGCCACTAACGCTAAAAATTGAACTAAACAAAGTAACATGGGAAATACTTTTATGGTGTCAACAATTTCAATGAAAAATCGGCTGACGATACGCTACACTAACCACTGATTAATTGATAGTAACAATAAAATAGAAATAATAGGAAAATTAACTAATAACAATTAAAGAAGCACACAGTACAATATATTCAACGTGTTTGACATGTGAGTGATTTCATTACTCAAAACAAAAGCCCGAAATCTTCACAACTGCACAGTATCAATAGGAGCCTGAACATTCGTCAGAGTTCCTTTGGTTATGAGCTGTTGCAGGTCAGCAATAGTTAGGAGCCCTTCTTCGTCTGATGATACGTGATGGTCTTTCAGAATTTCAAATAACTGCTCCTCTATTGTGCTCTTAACCTGAAAAATATGGACCTTAGAGTTTACTTCCTCAGAAACACTTGCACATAAGTAAGTAATCAGAAAAAATCTGACTTTGCTAATATGAATCGGCAGTTAACTAAATTATTAATAAATACTGAAAGCTTACACAAAATCGATGTACAAATGTAGGTTTAGTCTGGCCAATACGATGAACTCTTCCAACCGCCTGCAATTCGCTTGCAAGATTAAAGATTGGTTCTACAAGGAGCACATGAGTAGCTTCAATTAAATTCAGTCCTTTTGAGCCAGACTGAAGAGGAATAAGTAAAGCTTGGATATCCTCGCGGTTCTAAATAATAATAAGATAATTCCTTATTAGTAATGAACAACTTCTTCAAGGAATTAATTGAATAAAATCAAAAATTAACGGGATAGATACTTTGAACCGTTCGATGACTTCATGGAATTTAAATTTGGACGAATTCATGAGGATAGAGTGTTTGATATCATTTTGTTCTAATGCATGAGCGATAATTTCTAAGACATCCGTCCACTGTAAACAACAAAAGAGTACATGGAACTGAATACAAACTGACATACAGAATGTCAATATTCATTCGCGCCCTCTCTATCCCCACGTAAGAGAGTGACTCATAAAAATTTGATTTCCACAGTTTGTAGCACATTAGTTCCAGCTATTTCAAAAACTTCATTGACCTGGTTCAAAAATTGAGGTCACAGGGATCAGGAACAACAAGTGAAACCAAGTTTTTTCAAAATATCAATTTCTTCATTTTTTGTTCGCACACAAAATATTCTTTAGAAAATGTTTCGATGCTTGTTGGTAAGATAATACATAGGTTTTTCGGAGAGGTGCATGTAGGGATTGTATATAATTACCTATAGCTACAAACTGGGGAATTAAATATGTTACGAGTCCAAGGCTAAAAGAATACTATTAGCCTTGCATGAGCCACTCTCTTAAGTGGGCTAGAGGGGAACCAATGACTACGGCCATCCTGTACATGGGAAGTACATTAAAGAAACTCGTTAATATTCAAATTAAATTAAAATTAAAAAACATCAATACAAATATTACCTGTGAAAATATAAGACATTTTTCGCCTGGATGAGACTCCTGCAGCCGAAGCAATGTTCCTACAACAGATTCAACTTTGGTAGAATGACTCCCCTTAACTTCGACAGGTTTTGTTGCTGGCAACATGGATGAACTAGTAGAAGACCCAGCACTTGTGCGATTATTTTCATCGTCCCTGTAAATAATTAGTAGACATATTGCTTCAAGAATAAAATCCAGTAATCAGATAGAGAACTACTTTATTTTAACTTACATTCGAGTATCTATAAAAGAAACTGTGGCCATTTTCATATTTGCCCTACAAAGGGGGCACAGAAAGCTCTGATCCGGTTTTCTACTGCAAAGATCTTTAATACAGTCCGTGCAGAATGAGTGACCGCATACGAGAACACACCACTGGTGTCCCAGCGGGTTGGCGCAAACAGGACAGTCGTCGGAATTGAATGCACCTTTCTTGCCATACCCATTTTTATTTAATGAATCTAAATACACAAGTTGTCCCAAGTGAATGGCAAGACTATCTTTGCCCATTTCACAGTCCCCTTGAATTTGCTTAATTTTCAAGTCCACCTCATGACGATGCAGGACGTGAATATTCATAATTTTGTCTGCTTTTTCAGTGATTCCTGATGATAAAGCTTTAATTGTTGACTTTTTAGGATTTCGCTGCTGAACTTCTCCTTCATCATTTTCAGTTACAATTCGCAGTCTCGTCGTGGCTTGACTCAATTCATCAATCGCAGATACTTGATCATATACTTGACGCCATAGAATTCGCAAAAGCTGTAAAAGTAAAGGTGAACCTAACATTAATACAATTTAAGTTTAATTCAGTAATAAATATTTTGCGATATGCCACATAGTAATACCCTAAATTCCTTTTTCATTGTCTCAAAAGCCTTGACATGGTTTGCCCCATCGTCAATGACTGTTACAGAGCATCCATTCAGTTTTGCGAATCCCAGAAGGGTTTTGATAATTTTTTCCACATCTGAATCCGCCCAAGTTTGTCTCCTCTGATCTAGAAGCATATTTACATTGACGTGTTCCGTAGTCTCAATCAGCTCTTCCTCTTCTCTCATTAGTACCAAATCCCTTTCCTCGACAGTCAATTCATGTGAACTTCCAGCAAAATTATTCATTTGTCGATTTCTTCCAGTTCGATTGATCTTAATGTTTTCTACGGTGCTGAACAATAAAGCTTCGTAGTCTAGAAAGCGATCGTGGTACTCACAAAGGTTGCATCTAAACCCCGAAGGTTTTTCTTTGTAGTAACTTTGAACCTGCCCCCTCAAATGACAAAATACAGCAGCTTCAACAAAAGATTCCGGACCACGGCTAATAAGTTCCTCTAAACCTCCTAAAACATCATCTCTTTGTTCTTCAAGTTTTTGTATCTTTTGGATCATCACGTATTGCAATCCACTTGTATCTTCGAACCTGAATTACAATTGAAATTCACATTTTATGAAACACGTGCATTTTCTATATGTCCGGATCATACATAACTAAAACTATTTGTGGCTAAAACAATTAAATATATACAATATGGCATAAATAAAGTTGCAATTAATCGAGCTTACTTGTTAGCTATGGAGGTAGTTTTCTTTTTGTACATTTTTGCCTTATAGGTGAGATCATCTTTGATTCTACTTATAAGATCTTCATCCTTCTTAGTGACCACAGCTCGGTGTAATACAGAGAACCACCAAGATTCCTTGTTACACTTGAAATTTTCTAGTAAATCTATGACAGAATTGGTAACCGGGTCAACTACATCTTGGGCAGCTTTTACAGCTTGTGCATACTTTTCTAAGTACTTTTTCCTAATTTCTTCTGCATGCGGAAGTAGTTTTTCATCATTTATTGTATACCCAACATCAACATGAGACCCGTCAAGCACGTCCGCTAAGTTTTCCAGAGCGTGAAGTAGCTAGAATCGAAGCAGAAGTTTTGAATAAATACAAGTAACTAGAATAAATTCAAGATTGACACATTTTTTAATTACTACAAAGACGTCGTTTATACCTGCAAGGAATCAGTGGAGAACTTATCTTTGTTATCCTCAGCACTTTGCAATACCTCCCTGTATTTTTCTGCTGCGTCTCCCCAACGATTACAAAGAATAAACAGACCCGCAAGACCTTCAAAGTGAAAATTAATTTAATTAAAGACACATTCGTGACACAAAATCTACCTTAGGAACATTTCACAATTAACGAAAATTAACTGCCATAAACTATTTAACAGTAAATACCATTGAGAGCAGCTATAATTAGGCGGTGATCGTCTGCACATTGTATTTTGGTTTTCTTTATCAAGAGATCTAACAGGTCTTCCATTGTCATTGTACCTTTTAGTTTATGTAATGATATCACATTTCCTCTCACCATCTGAGGATGACAACAGGCTTGTCTTAATTCCAGAAATGGCTGTAGCAGCTGTGAAATAATTTAAAGACCACAATAATCTTGATAAAAAACATTTTTGCCATTGGATTTGCAATTTTACAATGTATCCTACTTTTTGGTAAGTCTTGTAACAAAATATACCGAATGCAAAGTTTGTCGATCTAGAGCTGACAATCTGTTCTGCAAAATATTTTCTCCGTGTACTTGTTTCAGTCTTGAAATTTTAGCCATAATTTTGGAAGAACATGTTTCATACTGCCTTTTGTAGAAATGCATTTCCACAGGAGAGAACTGTAGCCAGTGATAAACTTCCGTTTGCTTTGGAATTCCCAACTATTCATAAAGTGACAGTGAATAGTACGAATAATAGAAAACTTTAACATCGTAAAAACCAAAAACAGAACAAACCTGAGCTAAAACAGACTGTTTCCCGGTACGCCAAATAGTCTGTCCAAATAATTCAAACAGTAATGAAGTATCTTTCTTGTGAAACGGGATTCGAACTAAAAACTCCCACCACAGATCTTCCGAAATCGGAGACACACCCAGGAAAGCAATGAGACCGTGCAAATCTGGAATAAATAGTGATTGTTGCAGATTGCAGATCAGATACATTCTTGCCGCATACCATGCTCATACCTCTTCAGCTCTCATGTGTAATAGATTAGAGACGTTACCTTCTAGTCCTGTGTTTAGAGGTGTTCCAGTTACACACCAACGATGCACACCGTGTAAGCGGGAAGCCATAAGTGCCATCTTCGTGGCCATTCCTTCTACCATTTGTGCCTCGTCCAAACAAATCCTCCACCAATACACAGCCGTCAAGGATGAAGGAGTTGACAAAAACCGTTTCGCATTTCGAAACTTCCTCCCGTCCTCACTGTTCGTGTGAGGGAGATCTACGTAACTAAGATCAGCTGATAGTACAGAATACGTTGTGATGACCAAGTCATATTCTGAAAATTTGTAAGGGGGAAAGTAACCATGCTTGCTAACGCCCCTGCAATTAAATATTCTCTATTTAAGAATCCTTATGTACAATACCGACTCTGAAGTTTTGAAAAACAAGTAATTACATACTAACAATTATTAAAAATTAATTATTGCATACTTGTAAAATAATATCTTCAAGTGTTTGTTAAGTATATGTCGTGAGATTTCCCCAATCCACTGATGACTTATTGTCGCTGGAGTTACTATTAAAGTTGTTTTTACATGTATTGGTGGCTAAACAGAGAATAGATCAAAAATCCCTGTAGAAATTGTCTTATTTGCTATAAATGATGATTTTCAATAATTATTATTATTGCACATTTCCTGTAAAATAATTACCTATTCAACCTCAGATTGAAACCAAACTTTCATTAAATTGCACTACAACACATTTATACTAATATGATAAATGAAAATCTTACAGCAGATACTTCACAATGAGGACACAGGTAGGTTTTGAAATTAGTGCTGCTGTCAAAATTAACACAGTCAGCATGCTGGGAGCTCAAGCAATTCGTACATCTTAACACCTAAAAAAATTGACCAAAATTAAATAAGTTTTGATCACGAGAGTTTATCTTCATGCTGTATATAATTCAATTATTGATATTGTTATTGTTGACTCCGTAAGTCCTATGAATTATTTGTAAGACATACCTTTCTTGTTCTTCTATTACTGTATATTCCTTCTCCACACAAACATTCAAACATCTTCTTCCTCTGAATTGTTGTTTCAAAAAACGTTCCATGAAATTTCGGGCGAACTATTTTGGCGGCACTATATTCACTTAAAGCAGCATCATACAAAACCTTAACTCTATCGTAAAGTTTAACTTTAACTGGACCATTAGCTTCCGTAGATGATTTTCTGACTTTCCGTGGTTGACAGATACTACTGGGTACATCAGGATTATTTTTTGGAGCAAGTTCCTTTACGGTATCATCCCTAACAGACTCACGTTTAGGAAAGTCAGTGTTCATAAAATTCTCCTCATTGTCCTCTTCAGAGCTATCTGATATAACAAGCCTTTTCTTGGCTTTCCGTTCTGGTAATTTACGATGCTGTAGAGCTGAAGAATTACGAAAGTCTTCATCAAAATTATGAAATTCAAATACTGAGGGTGAGGGGCTTCTTTTTCTACGTTTTGGCAACTTTGGAACCTTCGCTTGCTTAGCACGAACTTTCTTGCGCTTTCTGGAAGTAATTGCTTCGTGGTCATAAGATTCAGATTCTGAATCACTTTCACTGCTCATTGCAGCCAGACTTGAAGTGTGTGTAAATTCAGTGTTGCTAGTTTCAACTTTAACAATATCACGGCAAGGATTCAGTAAAATCAGAGCTAACATCTCCACAGTTTTGCCCAAACCCATTTCGTCAGCCAAAATTCCACCGGTTGGAATGGGAGGGATCTCTGGCCGTGACCAAGACACATACCCGACGAAAGGATTGTAGAATGCAACCTTCTTCCTGGTCTCACCTTCTCCACTGATATCATCCATTTCTACTGGTGCAGACATTTTATTAAGCAAGGAACTTGTTATTTGGGCAAGTTTGGAGCGAGGATTTCCATTAACGCCACTTTCTGAAAATACTCCTTCCTTAAAAAGCATCCAATGAACAGCTTGTTTTTGGTAATCCCTCAAAACGGGTCTCATATTGGGATGCTGAAGGGAAAACATTGGCTTTGGTAAATTCTCACTGCTGTGATATTTTTGCACTTGACCGTAAAACCACTCAATGTCTTCATTTTCTTGTGGTTCTATTTCTAAATACATACAGATATTAAATCATTTTTCATACATATTCTCGCACAAAGTCTTGTACAATAGCCTGCTTAGCGCAATGGCAGGTCCTTAAAATTAAACATCTTACCATCGATTACTTACTTTCTCTAGACTCAATGCCAAATAAGAAACTGAGCACATTTTTTGCAGGTCGTCGGAGAGATGCTGGAATTGATTGCAAATCATGCTCTCCTAATATCGATGATTTCAACAGCATGATATTTATACTAACACAAAGAGTATCGACAGAAAACGACACGAATTCCATGCGAAGAGATTTGCTTCGAAGACCATCAAAGAGTTCTACTGGTAGATCACCACGGACTTCAAAATTATAATAGTAGAACTCAACGTTGATATAATTAAGTTTTCTGTTTCGGTATTTGGGACCATTCGGAGGAATAATAGATGTGGCCTGATCATCTGGCACGGATTTCTCTTGTCTGACCAGCACTACTTTGATGTCATTGTGAACAGTGAATTCTAACGTAGTCATGTCAGGATACACTTGAGGAAGTGAGTTAGAATCAAAGCTACGAACTTGAAGACCATCATTTCCAAGTAAGGATAGTCCTTCTTTGATGAAAAGATCAATCTGTCCGATTTTGTAGCATTGTTCATCCTCAACAGGAATATCGGTTTTGGGGATCCGAACTTTATGGAAACGAAAATTCTTTTTCGTTTCAGTCACATTTCCATGGCAAACTAGCTCTCGGCGGACAGTTAACGGACCAAGAGGTTTCGGTGGAACAGGAGGGCGCTTTATCTTCTTAGGTGCTGCTCCTTTTTCTCTCCGACGAGCTGTGCGTCCGGGCACTCCTCTACAAAAAAAATTAAATTCAACTGATATAATTAACAACTTTTAAAAAGCGGATTTACCTTATCGATTGTATGAATTGTTTCTGTAAGGACCGTTAGGTGATTCAAATATTCATAAAAGTGATCACTCACCAGAACAAGGAATCACTGTTGTAAATTCCACAAAAATTGACAAACTCTTACCTTCGGCTTCTGGTGCGCCCAGCTACAGCTGGTTGTCCAGGTGTAGGAGCAAACTCATCTCCCGATGAATCATTTTCCGACAAATTAAACTTTTCGTCCTTCACACTTTCTAGCAATGCTTCCGAATGAGGGTCATCATCTTTGTTTACATCAGGGATAAGCAGCACTGGCCTGGAGAACCAGGAAGTTCCAGGAATTTCTTCGATGGAGGGACTATCACTGTGCGAGCTAAGCCGAGTTGAGTTACTAGGAGCGGACAAATTATTAGCTTCTGAAAATCTTCCAGGGTCTTGATTTTCTACCCAATCTGTGGCTGTGTCCAAGTTCGGAATGGCGTTCCGACGTGCTAACGCAGCTGCTGGTGGGATGTAGTCTTCATCTGCAGAGCTCTCCGATTCCCCCGAGTCGGAGGCAAATTCATAGGTTTTCTCCCCATTCGGTCCAACAATTTTCCGACGTCTTAGTATCTGTGACATTGCTAATTACAGTAGCTAATGGTGCTGCACAAGGCTGAAGAATTAAAAATCAACTGGATTTAAACTACAACATCCTTCTCTCCTGGTATTTCTCACAACACTGACAACATTTACACTACTACACATCTACTAAACCCTATATCTAGTCCTCCCGCCTCCCGTCGCGTCCGTAGGCAATACTTACTATTCACTCAGGCAAAATAATTGTTACTTCATTTGTATACACTATTAAAATACGTTGGAAAACACCAACAGCACCTTTTCAAGGTCTTATTCCGATAAGTAGGTAGTAGATATTAGCTATAGCTGCAGCTGGTTGCAGACACCTTCCACAATTAAGACAGAAAACGTTATCGACTCGGGTTTTTTAGTCAGATGACTAAATAACAAATCCTTTGTGATGCTTACAATTCGGTTGGTCTTCGGCTATGATAAGAGGATTCATTCGGTTGGTCGACTTCGGCTACTGTCAGAAAAGAATAAAGCGATATTTAAGTAATTGTACTGACTAGGTAATAATACGCTCAGCTTGTAATATTAACTGTAATTATTATTAATATTACAACTACAACCTACACAAAAATCAACGCAGCAAACACCGCTAAGCAGCATTTTTTTAGAATAACGAATTAGGTATTACAGCTACACTCTTCCCGGTTTAAATCCTCCAATGGGAGTAATGGGATAAATGATAAATACAAACCATAATAATTATTTGTATCACTAAATAAAACAAGGTCATTTCCAAATGCAACAAGCTGCGAACAATACTGAACTGAAAGTACATAATAGCAAGCGATTCCCCTCAGGTTCGGTTGGATTTTGTTTAAATATACGAATATGCTCATTAAATAAAATACATACAGGGACAGTAGCTAGCACATTATAACAGGTAACAATAATTCTACTTCAATATAATTACAGAGTACACAGACACTCGACACTTTAAGAATTTACCTTTCAAGCTATAATGTTGAGAGACGAACGGAACCACACACTGGCAAATTACTACACTTTTTGCAGGAGATGCATACAATAACCACTTACAATTTAATTTAGTACTTAGATGCAATGTTCAGGATCAGGATCAAGAATAATTATTTTAAGAAATCATGGCCCAATGTTTGTGGGACTTTTCGGGGCCACAAAATTCAAGAGTGATGATGACTATGTGACAAGAAATAAGCAGGTGTAAATAATCTAAATGAATTGTTTACAATGTTTGTGTATGAACGATGCTGACGAGCTTTTGCCGCCGCTGAAAGTCCCGAGCAAAAACAAGCATCCAAATACCCATGGTCAGTTGTTTTGTGTGAAAGTGTGAACTTCTGCTGTCACAGCTCCGAGTAGCTACTCTTCCGGCTCGCGGCTTTATACATATGACTATACTAGAAAGGTAGCCCGCTTCGCACGGTAATGTAATTTAGTATGAGAGGATTACATTCGAATAAAACAACTAATTTCAAATATTTTACATTACTTTACATCGCATTAAAAAATCATGGTTGAGCGCTCTTGGGAAACTTACCATCAAGGCCCTGCAAATGCACAACGTTTGATCCTATTTGATAGCGGCTAGGAGTTAGACCCGCATGAAACTAATTCATTTAACTTAACCATTAAAAACCTTAAACATAACGTTGGTAGTATATATTGAGTTACTCCCCTCAATTAATATACTTTGCTAGTCGGTAGTCGGTATCAGCAATTTTCACTTTTACTTTTCTCCCCGACGTAGCTCTAGAAAATTCCACATAGAATGCACTGTGTGCCAAAACCCCCAAAGGATGAATTTTCCGAGCTACGGTAAGTGGTGCATCTAATGATCAACAAACCTAAGGACCCGGTGAAAGGATGGCCCTTTGGTGGAAGGGTGAGGATTTAGGGGATGGAAAGGTAACTTTCCGAACTACGATATGTGGCCCAATTTCCGGCCCGGAATTTTAATTGACCCATCCCCCCTTCGGGGCCATCATAATCACGGCACCCATTTCCAATCTAAACAAACCTAACCCTCACTGTCCTCAACTACCACCAACAGAACCCACACTTGGTCGGAAAAGATGCAACTGAAGGTGCAAAAGCGAAAAAGAATGAGTCCATCGTGTCGAGTTGAATTTTATTGAGGAAGCACCAGGGTTGCACAAATAAAAATGCCCTGCGTTTTATGCCTGCCCACCTGAAAATGCCCTGAAAATGCCTTACTCTGAAAATGCCCGGCATTTCGGGCATTTTCGGCATATTGGGCATTTTTATAAAAACTTATACACTTTTACTTATACTATTACACATTTTATTGCCTATTTCATAGCCTAATCAAAGCCATCCAGTTTTAGAAAATTTTAAATATATATACACAGTTGATTTTTGAAAATATTCTTAACTCGTCTAATTCGTTACGTATGACCATCAGTTTTAAAACGTTTTCAAGTTTTTATGGATTTCAGTAATCCTTAAATAAATTTGAAACCCAACGGAGTTGCAAACATTCAACGCTTTACATTATACGAAATATATAAGTTTGGAAAGAGCAATTTGCACAGTGCCTGCATAAATTCCGAATTTCGACAATGACTTGTAAAGTATAGAAAGTAATCACTAGATGATTGTCATATTTTACACTTTCATTAGACGCATGAGATGTGGCGGCTATAATATATTTCAAAACTTGGAGGTTGCGCAACATATTTTGTGTCGACTGAAAATCGCAAACCCTAGTAAAATAGTGTAGCCCTAGGAGTCCAAAATGTAACAAATACATTTAGATGATGACAAAATTTGAAGCTTACAGAGATGTTTTTAATCGTAACAACTACGAGTAAAAACTCTGTGCTTCACAGGGGCAATTACTTGGGGGAGGGATAGGTGTGTGGCTTACTATACAAGCTAAATCAATGAGGCTGAAGGCTGAATGCAGAACTAAATCTTACGCGCCGGTGTTAAGGTTATAACGTTAACAATAGCGCAGGGAGCTTTAATCCAACGGACGGGTAGAGCTCAATAATAATAAAGGATATTACCTATTTTAATTTTCTAACGTCAACCGAATGACTAGATATTCTCAAAATCAAAAGGGTTCTGAATCGTAGGTGCAAATCATTGCAAAGTTTGAATTATCTGGTGATATTTGTTAGGCCGTTATCGTACAGACGGACAGGCACACAAGCAGAAAGACACGTTTCATCAAGACGATAACAATAGGGGACTTCTGCCTGCGTAGGAAACCAACAACCAAGCCCCTTTTGTAATGCTGTATTAAATGAATTATGCACAGGCCACTGGACTGACTGGACACTTGGACAGCAGGAAAGAGGGATAGGAAATAGGAACGAAGGACGAACATACAGAATAAGATATACTAAGTAGGCATTGTAGATTTTAAGATGTCAGAATTAGAAGGAATACAGAATACACGAACATGAACAATCCTTGTTCAAGCAATGTGGATATTTACAAGCGAGGGATTTTTAAAATTCTTATTAGTTTCTGTTTCTGTGCATAGTGTGCATACATATTCTGCGTCTGCTATATTCAGCATGGGTTCTGAAGTTAATATTCTCTGGCACATCAAATTCGATTTCCCTAATTGTCGTTCTGTGGTTCTTTCATTATTATCCAGTTAGACTCATATTGGCACCGTCTGAATTTAAATATATTGAATTCCAAGGGAGTTTTTTTTTAATTTCAACTTTTACAATATTTTGACTGATTTATCTCATCACATCGCGGTTCGTATTGTTCGCAATCTGCTGCAACTCAAACTTTCAGTAAGCGGTACGCTTTTCTGAGCTAGTGCGTGTTATCCGAGGTGAAATTATAGCCATTACCATTTTTACCGTTTTTGTGAATTGTGAGTTTTTTTTTGTAATAAGTTTCATCATTGATGTATTAAATTTTTTATACATATTAGAGACCACAGTGTCCACTGGCGCCCGATAATAATTTATAAGATGGAGGACCGGCCTGGTTGCTCACCAGAAGTTCGGGGCCGGGACGAAAATATTCAACTGAGCGAAAGTGACGATGTTGGAAAATATTTGAACATGTTAAAAGACATGTTGAATACAAATCCTAACAATGAGGTGTTCAAATTGAATATTCGAATTGTGGAAAGTCATTCAGCTTCTGGAAGTACCGAAGATTCCTCAATTACACCAGAAGCTATTTCGGATTTGATGGATTTGGTAAGGACATTTTCTTGATTATTTTATGGGGTTGATTCGGCAGCTACATAAAATGTGTGAGCTGTTCTGCGAAAGATTTCAGTACGTCCTACTGTCTTAAATATAATTTGCTTCATTTCAGATGAATGAAGACACGGAGGGAGTGGAACCATACTCAAACCCTGTATTATATTATAATTTAGCGGTGCTGTTTTTTCATTGCAGCCACTATGCTAAAGTGGAGTATTTGCTTTCGAAACTCATGTCGGATTCAGCATTTACAGATCCGGCTAGTAAGAATTGTCTTTTAAATAATTAGTAAAAATGATGAGTGTTATTTCAATGAGATTTATGAGTTTGCTATTTAGTATTCAGGAGTTAACATACTTGTTTTTACACAGGTGCCCTAGCGATTAAGATTAGGTTGTTGCGAATTGACGCGTATGTTAAATCTAAAGAATTCGGAAAAGCCATAAGTGCTATCGAAGAATTCGAACTGTTTCGATCACAGATGGAACCGGAATCAAATAAATCCACTTCACCAGGAAATGTTTCCCCAAGTTTTGTCAACAAAGTGGATGAAGAAGTAATTTGTTTTGATATTCTTCTTGCGACATTTTTTCATATCTTGTCCTGCTTTTTAAGATTGCTCCAAGGATTTTTTTTAAACGGATATCATCCTTTTTTCTAGTTTGACTCTAACCTGAAGACCAGGTTGCAGATGTACAAAACTCTTTGCTGCCTTTCAACTAGGTCTTTCAAATTGGCCAAGCGAGAGTGTAAGCTATTATTTGGATTATTGGGCACCACCAGCCATGTAAGTAAAGTTTTTAACTCTGGTTTGCTTGTTTTGTTCGTTAAATTATAAAATGCGTTCTTGCGATGTTCTTAAAATAGTTCAGGCACGATTTTTTTTTCACTTAATGAATTTGTGTTGTAGTCACATGTCGGTGGTATGAATCTGAAGGCTTACCAGGAGTACCTGCGTGGAAATATAAATAAAGCAATAAATTTTATAAGAGCTGTGAATGTACCTGCAAACGTTTCCAAAAAGTCAACCAAAGTTTTTGAGTAAGTTAATTTACTTGTAACTGAAAACACAAACGAATGAAATTAAATATTCAGTATAATGTCCTGGTTATAGGAGTACTGGAGAGCTTATTACAGCAATCGCTCCAAATAACGAAGCATGCTGTCATTTTTATTTGGGGAGACCTCTTGGGGCAGCTTTTTTATTCAAGAAAGCGATTTTAGCTTTTGATGCTAAGATTGCAGATAAGCCGTGTAAGTATTAAATGAAACTATGACATTTTAAAATAAGGAATTTGTGTTAGTTTTGATGAGTGGAAAATGGTAATGTAGTCTGCTTTGGTTAGAGAGTAACTTATGTGATTGTTATTATATTCGACAGTACCCGTATACGCCACCAAATACAAGAAATATCAAGTTGAATGTTTGTACAATTTCGGCGTGGCATGCCTGCATGCCAAAGATCCCGACAGAGCCTTTCATTGTTTGAAAGGCTGTATTCGACATTTCGGAACAAATCCTCGACTGTGGTTACGGCTGGCGGAGTGTTGCATTCATAAGCACAAGGCAGTGAGTGGGCTTAAGTTTTTCTCATTGTTCGAAGTTTTGGTATTATTACACATGTAGCATGTAACGTCGTTTTTGCAACAAGTAAATGTAATAATTTCATACTTACTGTCTATAGACTAACGAATTTGATATGCAATGGACGGAAGAAAAGAAAAATTTATTGCTAGGTATCAAGTGTGCCCAACAAGATTCGCCCAAGTTATTATTTTCGGAGAAGTTTAGTAACTCTGACAGGTGAGATTATGTATACTTTAGAAACTGTTTCAAGGAAAAGTTAATGCCGAATAAATTATTTTCATGTACATAATTGGTCTTACAAAAGGTTCATGTTTAATTTGAAGGAATGTCCAGGAAAATTCCGAGAGAAACAACGTATTACCTACCCTTCATTACGGGTCGGACTGTATAGCTACTGCATTAGCTCTTATGAAACCCATAAGGAACGGGTCATCTGTTTGTTTGCAAGTTCCGCCGAGTAATCCGCTGACAAGTGAAGGGGCTATAACAGCATTACATGCTTCAATTTTATGTGCTGGGGCGTACATCGCAATTTCAATTGGAAATTTTCCAATGGCTGTTAAAAGATCAAGAGATTTGCTCGGTCTTCCGAATATCCCAGGCTCGTACCAGTGAGTTTTTTTAATCTGTTAGAGCTATTGCTCCTCAGTATATTCTCGCTATTGGACAAGATTATGGTAGTAACTCCTGATTTGAGAATTTAATTTCTTTTAGATATCTAGGGAAGCAATACCTGAGCCAAGCTTTGCTACTATCTGGGGATGTGGTTGAATCGATTAAGATTGCTGAAAATGAAGAAGAAATCATAGATCTTGGCTACTGTGTTTCACCATTTGAAGGCCCTACGGATGATAAAAGGGATGAATGCGGAGAAGCCACGTGGCCGAATGCTGGTAGCCACGATGCTAGGAAGCCTCTACAAGGTTTTTATACTCACACTTGATAGCTTTTAATTAAAACAATAACATTCTCGTGCCTGTTCTTCTGAAATTAAATTCTCTTTAACGTATTTTTGTTACTTTCAGTATGGTTTCCTAGGGATGAACCAACAGCGAAAATGTTCGCGGTTTATAATCGAGCGAGTATATTAGCAACATCGGGGAAGTTGGACAAAGCAGATGAAGTTTTAAGGGTTGGTTTATCGCACTTAGAATATTTATAGTTTATTGTTGTGGTAGTTCCGGCATTTAAATTCTTGATTTTTTATCCATATATGTTCTGTTGCAGATCTGGCTTACACAAACAACTGGTATTCTTTTACCACCTGAATTCCTAATGTTGGCAGTATATTTACATATACAAAGAGGTATAGTGGTCAAATAGATGCTTCTGTAAACTGCTAGTAATTATTTAGATTATTTCTCGGCCGTTTCGTTGCTTTATTACTCGATTATTTTCTTACAGGAAATATCAGCAAAGCAGTCAGCCTACTAAAGGAGCACTCGCCAACGGCTTCAATTACTTGATTAGTTCCTATTTACCTCCTATATATAGTCATAGGAAATAAATAATTACTGTACTTAAGTACAGTTACTTAGCAAATCAGCGAGGTTGTTTCTTGGATTTGCTATTGTATGTTATTCGGATATGATTTTAGGCCAGAATTAATTTTGAAATTATTAAATTAACTCTGCTCTGTTGTACCTGCAGCAGTGACTTTTTGATAATGATTTGGCAGTACTTTTGAAATAAAAGTATAGATAGTACGAAGAGTACTGTTGAAAGAGTCGATTTTAATTTTGTCGACTTTGTTACAGTGGCTAGCGTTTAAAAAATTATCATTTGCATGATCAACGGCTTGATTAAAAAGGTAAAATACTATGAACATTGTTTAAATTGCGCACATTAAAAAATCAAGGTGAAAGTTCCGGTTATAATTTCGAAGTCGAACAACAAAAACACAAAATTAGTTGTCGCAAATTCGAATGGTCGATTTCCCAGACACCACAATTAGTCCATCATCTTGCAAATCTTTCAAAACGTCTTCATACATTTCTCTCGTGATCGTCTGTAAGCAAGACAGAATTTTATAAATGGCTGATTTCAGAATAAACTAGAACTAGAATAAACAAAAATGACCACAATTTTACAAAGAGAACTAAATTGATCGATACGAACTTACCCAAGAAGATGCTTCTTTCAACTCAGCCAGTGTTTTAACATAGTTGAGTGTGGCAGCCTTACCCTTAGAGTTTATTAACCTTTTCATAGCTGACGCGAGTTCAGCACGTCGCTTTCTGGCAGAGCTGCTGAGACCCGTAGTTAAGATTGAAACATCTATTTTACCGGACAACGGGTCCGTAGCTGACTGTTTGACAGCTTCCCTGTGAAGACGCCAAGCTTCCTCCACATCTGCAACTTCCACCCAATTAGACAGTCTAACTTTAGCATGTGCTTCCGACAACCTTATCAACGATTCCAACTGCCGCGGATACGCTGTGATCATTCCACGGCCTTTTCCAGCTTTACGCATGTCGACATAAGCATTTATCAATCGCTGCTGTGCTTCTTCAGTTAATTTCGGGAAACAGGTTTCTTTGGCGTAAGCGATGTAGTCTCGGAGAACAGACATGTCCTGTAAAGTTTACGTTTAAATATAATAATACAATACAAGTATGTTGAAAGGATGCGTTGACGAGGACAATACATACCAATGTTTCCGCATCCTCCTCCTCGGGATTTCTGAAGTACAGTGATATCATGTGCCGAGCTAAACGTCTATCGTAGACATCATTTTGAGGGTCCAGCAGGAGAAAAATAAGATCAAACCTTGTGATTGGAGAAAAGTTATTTCAGTTAAATATCGCTGCCAAACTAATTTTCTAACTGTACTTTAACAACCACTAATAATTGATAGTTTTACCGAGAAAGTAATGTGTGAGGGAGGTGGACATTTTCTACAATAGTTTTCTTTTGATTCCACTGTGATTCGACCGGGTTTGCAGCGGCTAAAACTGAGGTGCGAGCATTGAGTTGACAAATAATTCCAGCTTTAGCAATAGACAATGTTTGTTGCTCCATTACTTCGTGAAGGACACTTCTTGTAGATTCATTCATTTTATCAAATTCATCAATACAACAGATTCCATTGTCAGCAAGAACTAAAGCACCCCTGCGAATTTCAACGAAGATCTTTAGAAATCATTTGGCTGAAGACACTAACGCTATTACATTTACAATGATGATTAATCTTACGTTTGTAGAACAATCTGGCGGGTTTCGGGATCTCTGGTTATGTATGCTGTCAACCCGACAGCACTGGAACCTCTGCCAGAAGTGTACTGACTGCGGGGGATGAGGTCGTACACGTACTTAATTAATTGCGACTTACTTGTTCCAGGATCTCCGCAAAGAAGAATATTCAATTCCGACCTACAGGAAAAAATGTTTTGGAAAAAAGTATGCAGCCATATTGTTAATTGCAAGATTATGCTGATTGCAGATATTCATATACCGGAATCGCCCTCGACCTGTATCTTCGAAACCTTTGTTGGTACCTCCAAATAATTGCAATAACAATCCTTTCTTGACATCTTCGTGCTCATAAATAGATGGAGCAATGGCACGGGCAAGACGCTCGTAAATATCTTCTTTCTCAGATAATTCCTTGATAAATGCAACTCTTTCTGGGCTTAAATGCAATCTATAAAAAAATAATGATACTGTACTACTGATATCATTAAACGAAATGAACTGTATATTAAAACACAGAAACGTAGCATTCAATTTGAAATTAAAATAAACTAATAACAAACCCATCATTATCTTCACGAAGCCGTTTTACGTCTATTTTTCGGTAGTGAACGACGTCAATATGAGTCTTGTAAACCGAACGGACAGCTCTCATTTTGGGATTGATTCTAAACGGTGCAGCTCTGTAAATACCGGTAACAGTGATTCGATCTCCAGGCTGAACGTAGTTAACCAAGTCACTGTGTGCAAACAGCATAGCCATGTATGGTGTTTCTCCTACGGGAGTGTCCTCTGAAATATAAAAATTATGTAATTATTTAATTTTTCAACAGCATCACTTTCATTATAGATTGGCGGCTCACCAAGATCTTCCTGAAGTCGGATCATTTGTTTGTCCACAAATGTCGACCGGTTGTGAATTAGAGAAAATGAGAAGTTGGTATTACAATGAGGACAAACAACGGGTTCTAAAATTCTGCCGCGATCAATCTCAGCAGTTGCCCCATACAAGCATACTGAGCATTCAAAGTAGCCCTCTCGCATTTCAGGGATTATATTCGAAGAACGAATCACCATTCCAGACACTGTTACCAGCTGGTCAATATCTATAACATCAAGAAAGCCGTTTAAACAAATTTTAACATCACATGCCAAACATTCTTTACGAACATGTGTGCAAACTCTTTTACCTTCCGGATTCAGATATCTCATGGTTTTAGTTTTTTCAGCATTGAAAGGTCTCACTTGAATTTGTTGGGACAGATTCACATTTGGAAAAAAATCATGAAACAGCTCATTCACCGCGATGTCCATCACAGGAATAACTTCTTGAGGATAGCAAATCAATTGTTGATACATTTCAGTATTATACTGATGTAGGTGAGCGCAGTTTATATTTAAGAATGGTTCTTCCAGTATTCGAATCTGCGAAACAAAATAAATTTATAATACTACTACTGTACTTTAACTATAAGACAATACAAATTTTCTAGAAATCTGGCAAAGATGGTTCATGATATGGATAAACAACAGCTAGTTCTCGTAGTAAGTGACACACGTGGCAATCAATTTATAACTGTAATGTTTCCTTAACATGGCAATTACCTCATTCAACTTTTGCACATACAGCGGTTGATTCTGATTAAAATCTTCGATCATTTCGTCCTCATCAACAGCCCCATCTTGAAAAAACTTGATGAATAACTTAAACTTTGCTTGGAACTCCGTTGCAGACACATTCGTGCCCCAAATTACGAGATTAGGACCAGTTTCGGATCCAGGATCACCCTAAGAATGAAAGTTTACATTATAATTATTAGAAAAGCTTTGTCTAGCATAATTTTTAATTTTAATTTAGTGCTCACACGAAAATATCAACTCACATTCTGTAACAATAATTATGCTCTTTTTTACTCATCTTTAATAATTCACCCTCATGGATATTTTCGAAGATTTACTTCAACCATGTTGTCTACTTCATTATACTAAACTCACATTCATTTGATCAATTCAAATGCGTTTTAAGGACTTTACCACTGACTGAGGACCAATATTTATCCGGCGAGTGTGTCTGTCAGGATTGATATCCGACCGATGACGTGAGGGCGTCCTATCAGTTCCACCGGAAACCCCAGTTCCCACGCCAGACCGGGTTCTAGATGACACCGAGCTAGGTGTCCCATACTGAAGAGGGGAGGCCAAGTTAAATTCCGTAAATCTCAATGGAGTGGCCATCCCATGCGATGGAGTCTCCATCCCATTCCGACGCTCCATGTCCACATCTCCGGCCTCCGAAATTGACAACGGGCCATTAGAAAGTGCTCTACTTGACCGACTCACTCCTGACAGTGACCGAAGAGACGGCTGGGGACTTGGTTGTAGATTTCTATTTGGAGCTTCTTCAGGGTCAGCATTACTTGCAGCTCGTTGTGAACTACGGGTGCTCCGAGTACTTCTTTGAGAACCTGCCCGGGATGGCTGTGACATTGTCTTCTGATTTTGGCTAATGCCTCACAAACCTTCAGGTAAAAAAACTAAAATTCTTGTTATAAATATTATAAAAACGAAGTCACTATTAACACTAGCTAATTACAATCTGCTGCCGGTAAAACCAAAGAATATGAACCGAAGAAACGGATTGAAATATAATAATTATTATTACCTAAAATTGATTTCGCCTTTTGATCTTAATTGCGCTTTCTCCTCCACAGTTCAACACTCTGGCACTGCCACACTATAATGACAAAAGGTCCATGTAATTTACATTGCGAACACACATCAATGTGAAAGAAAACAAAGATCCCCGTTGTTATAAAGGAAGCACAAATACCGCCACAAACTCACATAAGGAGTGAACAAGGCTCGTTCCCGCGTTCCATTTATTGCGCATGAACGAGGCCCGGCCTGTTTTTGTATTTAGGGATCGTCTACAAATAATATCAAGAAAAACAGAAGTACTTACTTCTTGTACCTTGTGCCATCAGTTCCACTTGTGCGAAACGCAAAGGATCCACCTCAATTAATGTCATCATATTTTCAATCAAGGCTTTTCCCGATTGATCTGTGCTTTCCAGATCACTTGGATCGGTCGGATAGGCTGCTTCAGCAAAACTTAGAATCAGATTTATGAGAGCACCATGTCGGACTCCAACAGATATAAATAATTACAAACATGAAGGTCGTCGTGAAAGAGCGCTTTCAGTGAACGCTAGGTACGCGCGCGTGTACAACTCATTGACCTCTCATAACTCTGAAACAAGACCTTTCCGAGAATAAACTATTTAAAATTCATCATGTACACTAAACCTCGTAAAAATCCAACAAGAAATAGCAACGTTGATTGGGGTGTGGGGATCACCGTGGTCCGACGGGGCTATAGATTTAATAGTTTTAGGCCCTACACTTTAAACTCGGTGAAGTAATGTACGGTTTACGTGACAAAATGTTAATTAAGTATATTCTTTTTAAATGTAATATTGTGGTATTACATTGCTTTATAATTTTGATAGTTTCTTTGCTTTTGAATATTTGCGCATTATTGAACCATTTTGCGTACAGAGTGAAAAGCAGCACTTATGTTGACTTCTTTTTGAACAAGACAAGTTTTTCCAAAAATAAATGATGTAAAGTTTTTGAAATGCACTAGGGTCTATGAAATGATAATGTAATGTATACGGTAAAGCAGCAACAAGCAATGGTGAACTGCACGCAAAAGTACTTAATTTGGTTGCATACAACTGGATACTAATATAAAACCGTTTTGAGTCTGCTCAGTGCCCAAACTCTACTCATAATTATCATGAGACTAATTGTTACCCACGGACTGAGAACTACATGAGGTCATGTAGATAACTAATAATCCATTGAGGTCAATAGATCATTTAACCATATATATTTACTAATGTTTGTCAGCCATTTTGTATTGTCAAATGCCATTTCAAATCCAGAATTAAGACTTTCATGATACCTGACAGCAGCTTTTTCAGGTCCGAGGACCTTCAATACTTGGAAAAATGAATCCTGCTTTAAAAAGTTATTACCTGCTCTGGTGCAAAATCTTTAGTATAGTTTAGTTTTTTCTTATCGCCGTTTTGTAATTTCGAAACCGATTTTGTTTGTTTTGTTATGTTAAAAAAAACAATAACTGAACAAAAAAACTAAATGCGAACAATATTACAGCACTAACACTAACCATTGCGTGAGATCCATGAAATATATATTTATGTACAATTACAACACTGTGGAAAATCATTGTAAGTCCACACTCCACAGTTGTGTAAACTGTGTGACGTGTGACTGTGACAGAAAGGAGAGAGGATTTTGAAATTAAAGTCGGGGTTTATAAATTAAATACTTGGCTTTTAAATGAGACAGACGTACAATTATTGCGTACCTCTGACCATCTTTTCATAATTTTATTAGTTTTAATTCCTCCTAGGAGTTTCTGAGCAACTGCAAAAACTATCATCAGTTATAATTATGCCTAATTGCGTTTATTTTAGTAAATCTTTGCTGTACCCATCGCCGAATGTCGGAGTTAGGTTTAGCTAATTTTTTTTGCCATGCGGGCGGATGAAAACAAAATGTTGGCTCTGGAATTTTTAAAATTCTTATGTAATCTCGCGAGAAAACTGGTTTTGTGATTCCGGTTAGGAATTTTTTCCGGGTTACACGTTCGCATTTCCAAAAAATTGCCTTTCTCAAATTTCATGAGGGATTAAAGGGAATGTGTTGTAATTTTTAGAGGGCTTTATCGCAAAAATATGTTTCTCCTTCATAACCTGGGAAAGTTCGTTTTTTTTCTGGCGCCTGAGGCGCAGGCTATTTCCAACATTGTTATCAATTATTTTTGAAGGTGTTGCACTGAAGATTTATATTACGGAATAAAGCCACGGAAATGGCCTGAGGCTGCCCCAAAAATTATTTAAAACTGAATCCAGATTTCCATTTGTACATGCAATATTAAAGAAGGGAACGTTGCCGAGGCTTGCACATAACTGCTATATAGTACCCGTCCTGTGCAGTACTAACGCAGGAGTTGGAGGAAGTAACGTTGAGAGGGTACAGCACGAAGGGGTGACCGTGTCACGTATCGTTAACCCTATGCCAAATAGTTTATTGATTTGCATTCGCTTATTCCAAATCCTTTCCCCAAAGTTTATACAATGACCATGTAATATACACACATAATCAAGCTTTATGACAAAGCCAAATCGTCCGTAATACTGGTTACAAGTATTCATTAAAATAAATCCAATAATTATTGTGAAAATCGTTTGTTTGGATTTTGAGAATAGGAAAATGCTAATAATCCGTATATCAACGGTTGAACAGCAACAGTTACCTATGAATGGGACTCCAGGGAACAGCGCCATTAAGTACATAGTACCTGTACCTGGTACCTGGCGCTCTGGGCGCAGTCAGTATTCCATTCGCACCTTTTGTTTACATAAGTATCACCATTTTGTAATGTAATATAATTCCTTTATTATCAAATAACTCAGCGCTAGGCATTCATTTCCGGTTATACATATTTTGAATTCACTGTTCGTCTAACAACTTCAGTTCTGGAGAGGAATCTTGAAAAACCTTTCCGTGACAGACAATTTTGGTAGGCTGAGCTGGACTGGACCTAGTCATTCTCTGCGGGTCGAAGCAGCTACTTTAACCACTGGACCGTCTTGCCTGTCCAACACAATAAAACAAATGACGCATTGACTTAACTCCGCCCGACATTCACATAAAGTTTAACAATAACTGATAAGAAGGGATAATTTGTGTAGGGACAAAATTCTCTGGGTCCTTTGGAATCCATTAATGACATTTCCTGATCGCAGTTCCAGAGTACCAGTAACATAACATGACATTGACATCAACACACCCCCTTATAACATGAACAAAAGTAGCAATACTGCTTGTGTATACCTGTGTACTGTGTATGTATGCATACACTGCACAGTACATGTAGAATGTAGGTTTACCATTTCCAATGAACTCAATGTGTACTTTACTCTATGCTCAATGCCCAGTGTAAGGACAAATAGGAGTTTCCAACGGTAGCGGGTATATAGATTCATGCTAAAGCTCGGCGGCATCGTAACGACAACAACAATTTCTCTCCCCAACAACTTATCCCAAATCCCAATCCCAATTGCCGAACGTCCAACATTTCCAACGGACAAAATTTCTTAGTCTCCACACCTGTACGTCCGTTTAACCTGTGATGTTTCTCTTTTTCCATCATTGCATTAAACACATTTAACTCCCAATTTCCAATAATTGTGATTGGATTATCGCGTAGATCAGATTACAACAACGGTAAGTTATTCTGCTCCGTGACAGTATGTTGTGCTTTGGGAATTTTTATTTAATATAATATTGCAAAACATACTCAAGTCATAGTCATAATTATATGTTCAGTATTGTTCAGCAGGGTAAGTAAATATATATGTATGTAAATGTAAAGTAATTAATTTACAAGTGGATATAACGGACCATCAATTTCATTTGGTCATGTACGTTTGAGGCAGTACACATACCCTCTAGGAATTTTGCTGATATAAGAATCAATTAATTATATTTTTCTAATGAGTATTTTTGAGCTTAAAATAAAATATCGTGAATTTTGTTAGACTTGGCTGTGAATTTTTACCTGCAATTTTGTGGAATTTTTGTGACTATTGGGTTAATGTTGAGTACCAAAGATTTTTTTAATTTGTTTCTAGACGACAACATTTTGACGTCCTCCTGGGTTGAGGGACAGTTAATGATACTTTGGGATGAGTAGGAATTGACGAGACAGCCCGACCATGTGGAAAACTATGGTTAACGCCGGCTCCTCCGACAAGATGCGGGACAGTTCTTTCTCAGCCGAGTATAAGACTCCAGACTCGCCGAATGTGTTTGTTCTTTCCCCACATGCTGAGGATAAATCTATTGTGAACAGTTCTCTTTTGGAATCCGAGCGGGAGCTGTTGGAGAAACAGGCTGGAGAACTGAATTCCTTACGGCATAAGTTGACCTGCATGGAGGCCTACCAGCATGACTTGATGGATGAGATCAAATCTTTACAGGAGGAGAACGATACGATGACTAAGAGTTTGGGACAGTTTCGGAAGGAGAAACAGACGGAGAGGCGAACTTCGAGCAATTTCAGAGATCGAAGTTTTTCGAATCCCAGTTTTTTTGACCATGAACGATCGCCCTCGCCTGACTCCAAAGAGATGGAAGAAGAATTGAAGAAAGCGAAGGCTACTGTTTTGAAGTTGGAAGACAAGATATATGAATTAGAGCAGAAAAGAGATGAAGTAAGTATCAAAGTTTTTCCTTTTCGGTTTCTTTCGAAATGTGTATAAACGGATCCACATAATGCCATTCGATTAGACTAATTTTCGTGTAATTTATCATTTATGTGTAAGAGACGGTAGAGGAAATTGTAAGAAGTAGAAAATTCAAATCGCGTTTTTTGAACTCCTTCTGGAATTTAAATTGTAACCTTCGAGTTTGGTTTACAGATGTTTTTCTAAGGCAGTAGATGTTTAGAGGGTCTATATTTTTATATGCAAAAAATGTACTTCCTTAAGATGTGCTATTAAAACATTTTGGTAATGTGTTCAACTCTGCTATCTATTTTGAAGGAAATTCAGAAAAACAACACCCGAGGGGAATCTTTAAAAGAAATGAAGGACAGCATCAAAATTTTGCAGCAAGAATTATGCCAAAATATGGATGAGAAGCATTTTTTGCAGTCAACTATTTCAGAAAAAGAGTCGGTCATTGAATCCCTTCAAAAACATTGCCATCAGTTGCAGGAAATGTTGTCGGATCTCAGTAAGTCAAATTCCAGGAGAAAAGTTGCTAATGATACCAGCAAATGCTTCGTTCCAAGTGCTAGCTTCAATACCTCCTCGGCGAATGTCAGCATCATTGAGGAAGCGATGGGTATGCGGGATAAAAAATACAATTAATTTACAAACAACGTATAATTAATATTTTTTATTTTGCTTGATCTGGAATTTGAATATTTTATTGTGACGATTCCATTAATTGATATTCTAGATCTTGGCCACGAAATTATTGATATCCAGTGGCAAGAAACCAAAGAAGCACTGGAAAAGGCAGAGGAGAGCTTGATAATTTGTAAGGATAAGCTGGAAGCGGAGCAGGCAGCTGTGTTAGAATTTCAAAGCAAATTGGTTTCATCCGAAAATAAAGTAAAAGACCAAGACAATATAATTCATGAAATCAGTTCTAGAGTTTCCCAGCTAGAAACTTCAATTGTAGCACACTCTAACCAAGTTCAATGCCTTCAAGAACAGTTAGTGCATGCGGAGGGTGACTTACAATCAGAGCGTCAAGCAGTTGCCAACCTACAATCAGCATTATTGATTTCCCAGGAACAGTTTAAGGCTGAAGAAGCAAAGGTCATGAATTACGAATTCGAAGTATCGCAATTCAAGATGTTTATTTCGAATCATGAAGCAAATCAGCGGAATCTTAATGAAAATATTGTCCAGTTGGAAACTAAATTAGCCGCTGAGCAGCAACTACGGGGGGATCTTCAGTTACAGCACGACGTCCTTAATGACACTATTGCTAGTTTGGCATCCGAGAAGAGAACTCTTCAGGAAACAATAGCAAATCTGGAGCAAAATTTAGATGACCAGTGTGGACAAGTTTCAGCCCTTCAAGCAACTAACCATACTATTTCAGAGGAGTTGAGATTTGAACAAACCAAGGTTTTAAATTACCAAGCGGAAACGTCACAACTGAGGTCATCCGTATGTAGTTTCGAGTTGAAGGTGCGTTCTCTTGAAGATCAAGTTACCGATCTTCAGGCTAATCTAGACACCAAACATGTGTCTTTAATCCAGTGTCAATCGAGCTTGCTTGCTTGCGAAGACAAAATCAAGGAACAGGAGCATGTCATACAACTAAATGAGTCAACCTTGAAGAGCGTACGAACTGAATTGGCCAGCTTGGAATATGTTAAGCAAAATCTCGAAAAGCAAGTCGCCCATTTGGACAACGATTTGAAAGCAGAGAAGAATTCAGTAGCTAATCTTGAAGTAAAATTATGTGCCAGCGAAGATAAATTGAAAATTGAGGAAGTGAGAAATTCTACTTATGAATCACAAGTAATTCAACTGAATCTCTGTATTTCTGATCTTGAAGTTAATCGCCTTGGCCTTCAAAATGAAATTTCAACATTAGAAGGGGAAGTAAGTTCCCAGCAAGCATCCGTGAAAGAACTCCAGACGAAATGTGATTTCTTGGAGGAAGAACGAACAATTCAGAAAAAACAAGCTGATGGATTCGTCTTTCAAGTACAAGAGCTGCAAGCAAGTGTCGTTAATTACGAAAACGCTACACAGAGTTTTCAAGAACAAGTATCTAAACTTGGCAATCAACTGGAAGTAGAACGATCATCAGTTGCTCGGTTCGAGCTAGATGTATTAGCTTACGAAAAGCAATTGGCACACAAAAACCATACACTTGAAGACATGAAGTCCGAGATTACTCAGCTCAAAAATGAAGTTATTTCTTTAGAATCCCAGAAAGAGACTCTTAAGGAGACGGTATGTCATCTGGAAGATAAGTTAGTAACAGAACGTCAATTAGTAACGGATTGCAAAACAGATAAATCTGTGCTGGAAGAAAAACTGAAAATTGATCAAGTATCAATTTCCAATTATCAGTCTGAAGTATCTAAATTGAACATTTCGATTTCCAATTATGAAGCCCACCAGCAGACTTTACAGGACAAAATCGCTATTTTGGAAGGTGAATTAACTTTTGAGCAAGCTGAAAAAGAAAAACTAGAGTCGAAGTTGTCTTTCAGTCAGGAAGAGATGAGTGTCCTCAGAGAAAACATTGAGCAGTTGAATGGGAGAATAAAAGAGATTATGTCGAAAGTAAATGAATATGAAATTAAAACCCAAACACTTCTTCAACAAGTATCAGTATTAGAAGATGAGCTCGTTGCAGAGAAATCATCGGTCCTTCAATTGAAGTCTCAAATTTTAGGCTTTGAAAAGGAAATAGTCGAGAAAGATAATATCACGGCAGGCATTCAGTATGATGTGGTTCAGCTCACTGATACAGTTAGTAGCTTAAAATCCCTGAAGCATACACTTGAAACACAGGTGGCCAATATGGAAGAGGATTTACGTACACATCGTCTTGCACTAACTGAAAACCAAATGAAATTATCTGCTTGCGCAGAAAAGTTATGTACTGAAGAAGCTAGGAATTCCAGTTATGAGTTGCAGGAAATTCAATTAAATATATCTATTTCTACCCTTGAAGGAAATCAGCGCAGGTTTCAAGAAAGAATCTTATTTTTGGAGGAAGAACTGAGCTCCATGCGAATATCGAAAGAAAATCTTCACTCACAGCTGTGTGTAAGCAAGGAAGGGGAGGCGGTTCAGAAACAACACATGGAAGAATTGAATAATAAAATAAATTACCTTCAGTTAAGTATCGTTAATTATGATTCGGCTACCCAACAACTTCAAGAACAGGTTAGAGTACTTCAAGATCATCTGGACGAAGAACGTACAACAGTTTCTCAAATCAAATATGATAAAGAAGCCTGTGAACAAGAATTAGCAAAGAAAGATGGTATGATTGAAGAAATTCAGTCCCAATTGCTTCATCTTAAATCAACGCTTAGTAGCTTAGAATCAGAAAAGAAAACTCTTGAAGAAGAATTAGTCCAGCTGAAAAGTGATTTAGTTGCAGAGCGTCAAATAATGGCTGATTTACGAATGAATCTTTCTACAGCTGAAGAAAAACTAATTGTCGAAGAAGCTGCAAATTCCAACTATCAATCAGAGTTACATCAACTGCAAACTACCATTTCAATTTATGTAACTACAGAATCAAACCTTCAAGAAAAAATCTCAACTCTAGAAGAGGTGTGTACTTTGGAGCGAAAAGCCAAGGAAGATCTTCAAGTTCAATTTTCGGTAATGAAAGAAGAGTTGATAGTTCAAAATGAGGCCAACTGCGAGTTCAAGCAACAATTAGAAGAGCTGCACTCCGGCATTTTTAAGTACGAAAAAGATACCAAAAATCTTCTCCAACAGGTAACTTTATTAGAAAAAGAGCTGGAAACAAAACGGTCATCCATACTTCAATTCGTGAGTCAAGTATCAGACTTCGAGAAAATGTTACAGGAGAAGGATGCTACTATATTACAAGGTGAATCAAAAATAGCTCTTCTAAATGCTGACGTTGCTACTTCAGAAGAAGAGAAGAAAGCACTTCGGGATCAGCTTGCTGCATTACAAGACAGCTTAACAGCAGAAAGCCACCTAGTAACCGATCTGCAGTCAAAATTAGCTGATTGCGAAGACAGATTGCGAATTGGAGCGGAAACGAATGCCAATAATGAATTGGAGATAACCAAACTAAAAGAGTCCGTTTGTGATTTGCAATCAAACCAAAGGACACTTGCGGACCACGTGTATGAGCTTCAAGAGGAGTTGAATTCCGAGCGAGCATCAAAGGTCGACCTGGAGTCACAACTTTTGGTGAGCAATGAAAAGACAGTAGTGCAGGAAAATATTGTTAGCGAATTCAAACGAGAAATAGAACAACTACGGTCCAATATCGCTACTTACGAAGAGAAATCCTTAAGTCTACTTGAGCAAGTTCATTCTCTCGAGACCAAGTTGGAAAAGGAGAATGCAACAGTAATGTTGTTGAACACCGAAGTATCAGACTTCCGGAAAGAGTCTGAGGACAAAAATGTTATCATTTTACAAGCTCAAACTGAAATAGCTCTTCTAAATGCTGACGTTGCTACTTCAGAAGAAGAGAAGAAAGCACTTCGGGATCAGCTTGCTGCATTACAAGACAGCTTAACAGCAGAAAGCCACCTAGTAACCGATCTGCAGTCAAAATTAGCTGATTGCGAAGACAGATTGCGAATTGGAGCGGAAACGAATGCCAATAATGAATTGGAGATAACCAAACTAAAAGAGTCCGTTTGTGATTTGCAATCAAACCAAAGGACACTTGCGGACCACGTGTATGAGCTTCAAGAGGAGTTGAATTCCGAGCGAGCATCAAAGGTCGACCTGGAGTCACAACTTTTGGTGAGCAATGAAAAGACAGTAGTGCAGGAAAATATTGTTAGCGAATTCAAACGAGAAATAGAACAACTACGGTCCAATATCGCTACTTACGAAGAGAAATCCTTAAGTCTACTTGAGCAAGTTCATTCTCTCGAGACCAAGTTGGAAAAGGAGAATGCAACAGTAATGTTGTTGAACACCGAAGTATCAGACTTCCGGAAAGAGTCTGAGGACAAAAATGTTATCATTTTACAAGCTCAAACTGAAATAGCTCTTCTAAATGCTGACGTTGCTACTTCAGAAGAAGAGAAGAAAGCACTTCGGGATCAGCTTGCTGCATTACAAGACAGCTTAACAGCAGAAAGCCACCTAGTAACCGATCTGCAGTCAAAATTAGCTGATTGCGAAGACAGATTGCGAATTGGAGCGGAAACGAATGCCAATAATGAATTGGAGATAACCAAACTAAAAGAGTCCGTTTGTGATTTGCAATCAAACCAAAGGACACTTGCGGACCACGTGTATGAGCTTCAAGAGGAGTTGAATTCCGAGCGAGCATCAAAGGTCGACCTGGAGTCACAACTTTTGGTGAGCAATGAAAAGACAGTAGTGCAGGAAAATATTGTTAGCGAATTCAAACGAGAAATAGAACAACTACGGTCCAATATCGCTACTTACGAAGAGAAATCCTTAAGTCTACTTGAGCAAGTTCATTCTCTCGAGACCAAGTTGGAAAAGGAGAATGCAACAGTAATGTTGTTGAACACCGAAGTATCAGACATCCAGAAAGAGTCTGAGGAGAAAGATATCATCATCCTGTCAGCACAAAAAGAAATTGCTCAACTTTGTGTTGCTGTCACCGACAGCATATCTGCAAAGGATGCTCTTCAGGAAAAAATACTCCAGGTGAACGAAAATTTAACCTCATTGGAAGGGGATCTTAATTCCGAACGAACATCAAATCAAAATCTTTCCTCGCAGTTACGTATAAGCAAGGAAAAGGAAGCAATTCAAAAGAAACTTGTAGAAGAATTAAATCGGAAAGTATACGATTTGCAGTTAAGTATTGCTAACTACAATTCGGAAGCCCAGAATCTTCACGAACAAGTCACTGTACTTAAAGATCAACTGGAAGCAGAACGTTCATCCGTTGCTCAATTTAAGATAGATGTGTCAGCTTGTGAAAAGAAGTTGGCACACAAAGACCGCACATTTGTAGATGTTCAGTCAGAATTAATAAGTCTTAGATCTTCAATTGGTACGGCAGAAGTAGGCAAGCGTATTCTTGAAGGGCAGTTGAAGAATTTGGAAGAAGAATACCATCAGGCTAAGAAACTCATATCAACTTTAAGAAGTTCACAAGTTGCCTCAGAATTGGAAATGACCGAGAAGCTGAAAAAAGCGAAGGGTGAAGCTCTGGAAGAGTCGAAGAAAAAGTACAAGGACAGAGTAGAAAACTACCGACTGGAAGTCGAAGGTATATTGAAAGAGCAAAGCAATAAACATGATGACATGAAAAAACAGCTTGAGGAAACTAAAGAAAGTAAAGCACAATTGGAAGAGCAAGTAAGTTTTTGAAAAAATTAAATGTTTGATTTCATTGCTTTTCGTTTTTGCAACTAGAGATTATTTTAATGTAGTGTAACCTTTCATTCCATTTGCAGAACGAGAAGCTGAAACGGGAGATGGGACTGCTTCGACGAGATTATCTGCATTCTCAGAATGTTATCCACGTATTGCAAACTACTTTGGATAAGCAGCAGAAGAGGCTTGCCGATTTGGAAAGGGACACGAACGGAAGACTTACTCGCGCTCAATCAACTCATTTGGGCAATGGTTTGAGCAAACATTCCCAACTAAGTGATTCAAGTTTGCTCACAAAACCCAGAGAAACATTCGGATCTTCTTTTTCAACGTCCTGTGTTCATCCAAGTAGAAAGTCTGATGAGACTGATCGAAGGCTATCGTCTATTTCTATTTCATCTACATCTTCCAACACATCCACGTCGTCTGGGAAGTTCAAAGCTGTACCCACAGGTTCAGGTTGTTTCTTCAAATGCGAAGACGAGGAAGAATTCCAGTTTCAAGAAAAGAACATTGCCGATTTGAAAAATAAGAGACAGATAGGGTCGACTCATCTCCCAGGATTAAAAAGCGGTGTTGATGAGCAAGCTGATCCAGGCCGATTCTCTGAACTGTACAGAAGAAATACTATGGTACCTATTCATCTGAAATCCTGTTACCCATCGGAGTTTATTACTTGTGAAGATGAAGAAGTTGATGAGAATAAACTGAAGGTAACTAATTTGTAAATTGTACTAATAAAGAAGTACATAATTAAGGAGAACTTAATAGAAAATCTAGGTTAACTTGTTTTCAATTTATGTGATGTTCTAGCAACTACCCGGTTACAGCCGCTCAATCAGTGGTCCCGTCGTAGGGCGCTTGAAGGAGTCAGGAGGACTAAAATCGCAGGCCCATTCCATTTCTGCTCTTCACTCTCCTGCTCCTAAGAAAATTGCACTTGGGTCCAAAAGGAGGCCACTGGGGGAAACCAGCCAGCACTTATCTGAGTAAAGGTTTTCCACTATAGTCAAACAATGTGTGAACTGATAATAAGGAATACAGTCACACTAAGGAAAAGCTGTTGACAATGATTCTCTCTAGTTGGTACATTTAGCTGCATGTGAATTATATATGGGCTGCATTATTTTATTTAAATGTAAGTATTATAGATAACGGACTGCTATAAGTCTTGATAATTTGTTTGAATGTAAATAATAATTCCTTTTATTTCCCTACAAAAATTAAAAGAAATTATATTTAAATGTAAGTAAGTACTATTTTTGCAACGAGCGAACGAAGCCTTTCAATTGTACGGTAATAGTTTTGTATAAAATACAACTACCTTTCCCAGTATTTCATCGTAGAACTTTGCAACGACCATGACCGATGTTTATGTCCAGTAGCTTCCATTAGAATATTCTTATACCCGAAGATTTTGTATTCATTTTTAAACTACTTGATTAATCCATTTTGATTTTATGTTTGAACGACCAGGTGTATTTTCTGTGAGACATGTAATGACCGCTGCAGATTAAATATTGAAATTATTTCATTCCATATGGATCTACGACTATTCTTATTTACTATGAATAGATGTGGTCTAGATATAGTCTTTAATCATTATTACCCTTTCCTTTTACTCCCGATGAATCGAAAATTCCATTTTCTGTCGGATGCTATTTCAGCTCAAAGTCAAGTTACGTAATATCAATTCATTTTTGTAATGGACCGTTACAGTGTAAGCTGGTAAACAGTATAGGAATAACGGATTAAATTGACAGGAGCATCTTGACATTCTTGACGTACATAACTGTCATAACATATAGTTATTCAACTTCAATACATCACTCTACCTCTTTGTGACCTTACACTTGACTGCTTGTCACTGGTGATTGTTTTATAAATATGACTCGAAACTCAAAAACGGGACTAAAACAAGGCGTGTCGACTTGTTTATTGTGTTTTACACATCATAATAATTTAATTTTAATATACATTTTGATGTACTGTAATTACGTTTATAGAATTTTTTGAGCGACCTCAGACCAGAATTGTTTTCGAGGATTAAGCCTCAAGTAGGAACCTGAGTACAAGGTTTCATTTAAACAGCAACTTCTGAACTAAATTGTGTAGGTAAAATCGATCTAGCATTGTGTCTACAGACAATATTTTTCAAAACCGGATCAAATCTGAATAGCATAATTTGACGATGGCTAGAGGACATTCTGAAAGTTCGTTCGCCATCTTAAACGTGCTCCTTTTGATTTGCGAGTAGCAATCGCCACAAAGGCTAAGGGGTTTACATGCCCTACATATGTATTTTCCATTGGCGAAGCCAATAACCGTTTATGTTCGTTATTATTATTAAGTACATCTAGTGGTTGTTTAGATTGTTTGGTGCAGTTTTTACCCTGCGAGAAAACGCATGACAAAAAAATCCGAAACTGTCTTCGGGTAAATATTCGATGGCTGGGGTCGCGATGTCGCGAGGAGGGGGAACTACGCAAGTGAATGTATGTAATGTACATGCATCGTGACATGGAGAGTATTTATTAAAACGTTATTATTTAAATGACAACTGCGTTATTCGGATAATTGCTATCCTTCTCCGAAGTAATTATGACAAATTCTGGTAAGCTGTAAAATAACTCACATTTCATTCGTTTTCACGTTTTGATTTTTGGTTGGAACTAAAATGCAACATTTGGCTGTTTTCGAATAAAAACCAAGTTTCGGCCGACATTTTTTACCCATAGTATTACAGAATGGCTACGGGCTCGCGTATATTGTTTCTCAAGCTTAAAACCAAAATATCGCTTTTTCTAAATTTTTCTAAAGTATTCAGAAGTAATGTACAATTTTCGAATTAAGGATGTTTGCGCGTGGTACTTTTTGAAGTTTTGTCGACGAATATTTATTTTTTACTGTGTAATGATTACAATTGTGTTTTTCAAGTCCTAACCACGCTACACAATTGCATAAGGTATCTTTTTGTTCATTTCATTATGGATCTACCGGTATTTGTTTCGAAGCTGTTGGTCAACAAGTAATTACAAAATTTATGATCATGGAACAAACAAAACTGTAAAAATCAGTTTCGTAGGTTGTTGAGCCCCTTAAAACTTTAAAATGTCGTCCAATCTTCGTGGATGGTACCGCCGGACCTTCTCGAATCTATCAGTGTCATGTTTCAAGTCTTTTAGCACCTTAACAAGTTAAAGTCACTTAATGTATCGCCGTTGGTTGGAAATTATTGATTCAGGAAATTATTGACGTTGCATTTCAAGTCAGAAATAAGATAAATAAGAAAATAGCAGCGTTTCTCCGTCCGCATGGAAGATTGACCCTGCTCTCGATTAAACCGTAAGGCTGGGTTGTGGTTTGTTAATTTCTTGAGATTATGGATGGAGGAGGTCTTCCTGCACGTGATAACGAATTCGGAATGTCATCCTGGGGCAACAATTGATTTCATTCCTGAAGAGTCCTGATTCTTGATAAATTCACTCACCCCGACAAAGCCCACTTTTCAAATTTTATTCAAGTTTAAAAATTTAGTTAAAAACAATATATGACACTGGATTGTTGGAAATTTAATTGGCTTTTGAAAGAACTAGCACGTCGTTCGCATTGACTATTGTAAGCATGAGCCGAAAAAATAGTGAGCAAGGTTGGGGGAATTCATCTCCTGGAGCAAAGATGCGGAATAGAGTTTCTCCCCAAAACTTCTGAGCCAATTCCCACCAAATCTTGCAGTTATTTCTAAAGGCTAATCCGTGGTTAGTTTGTATATGAACGTAATTGGTCAGGAGTTACCTGCGCTACCCTTCGCAGAACCACCCCTTTAGGGGTGGCATAAATCGTTGCGAAGCGATGATTTTTATATTATTATTATTATCATTATAGCTATGTTACTTACTTGATAACATTCCTCTGTCATAAAATTAAAGGAGGCAGGGAATCACAATGTATATGACAAGTGACAATGTATGTACTATAAAATACTATTCCATGCAGACAGTGTTCGAATCAACCGTATATACTTACATATGAACTTCCAATTAGTTTTACCATCTAGTAAAGTTGATTTAGTAACTTTAAAATGAGATAGGTGCAAGTTATTCTTACATTTCCTTCTGCTTAAAAATCCTTACTAGTTTAATTTTGGAAAAATTAATTACACCCAAACTTAATAAAAACGTACATGATTCGCAATTAAACATTGATTTTATCAGCTAAACGTGAAAAGTTCCAGAGATTATTTTGTAGTTCTGTTGAACTACAAGATAATGTTTATCTTTTTACTTGAGACTGACCTGAATGACCTCCAGAGAAGTTAAAAATGTATTGCTTTTTTTAGTACAAAAAGATTTTTTTAACACGTGCCGTAATATGTACGACTTACGTGATAAGTAAATCAATGCATTTATGTATCAATGCAAGCAATTAAATTATACAGTGCACTGCAAGGGCAACTTAGTTTTGACGTAAAATTACAAACGAGTACTAGATGCAATTATGTAAAGTTAGTAATTTATATGATATGTATTCATGCAAAGCAAATGCAGATTTAAACCTGTTTTAATCAGTAAATGAGCTACAAGGGGGTAGTTTGTTTTACTTTCCCTGTTACATTTAAAACCAGATAGCTGGCAAGCTAACTGGCAGGTCTTAAATTTACAAACAATAAGAGGAGGAAATAATCCACTAAGTCCTTTCCATATTTTTGCACGCACAGATACATACTGTTGGAAAGAAAGAAACTATAGCGACATTTTACCTCGTAAAAGCAGTCTCTTCTAATATTTTGTAAATACTCTACTGCAAGTATATAGCGTCAGCACCACACAACAAGACCTAACCAAGCTGCTCAAAGCTTGTGATTTAGCAAAATAATTATTAATTATTTACCGAACATAAAATAAGGAAGCATCAGTAAGTGTATACCACCTACATACATCCGTGCATTGACGCGAGAAATCCAGGAACCCAGGCAGTGCTAAATCAGGGGCAAAATGAAACTGGAAAATATACTTTGTTTCAAGAGAAAGAGTAATAATTATAATATTGAGGAGCGGAAAAGTTATCCATGGATGGAGGTGAGTAACAATTTGAGAGTGCTCTACTATTTGAGGTGCTAATGCTAATATAAAAATTTATCTTCAGTCTCGCTAGAGCAGCATGATTGCAATATGATGGCAATTACTTAAGTACACACATCGCACACTCTCTGTACTAACACTTCTGAAAGAAGCATCACTTTGGTTATATTGTAACAATTGTAATTGTATGCTACAAGTAGGAAAATGTCAGTTGGAGCAAAAGTACATACTCTGTAATATATGTTGTATGCTATGCTGTATGAAAATTAATATGATACAAAAATGTATTTTTTGCAGTTTTTCTGCGCTTTTACAGCAGCCATTTCATTCTTCTCCATAGGAGCAACGCGTTCCTACACTTCGCCAGCAATTCTGGCAATTCAAAATGACACGGCGTTTAACCGAACGCTTACCAGGAATGAAATCAGTTGGGTTGGTAAGTCTGGATGCTAAATACCTGCAAGTAGTCTCTTTATTGCTAGAACCGATTGTAGGTCTATTAAAATGAACACTGTACTTTAACATGCTCTTCAATGTATTTTATTCAAGCGTCTGTTCCCCCATTTGTTGCTTTCGCTGGAGCAATAATCAGTGCACCTTTCCTTCAGTACGTTGGACGACAAAAGACCTTGGTTTTGCAAGCATTTCCTTCTATTCTTGGCTGGCTTTTTATCGGATTCGGGACTAATTTGCCAATGATTTTAATTGGGAGAGGTCTCAACGGACTCTCCTCAGGCTTATCAACTTCCGCGGCTCAGCTTTATGTACGAACATTGTTTTCTTGACTAATTTATAATTATTTAGTTATTGACTCATGTAGTTATTTTCAATTCGATCAAATTACAAACACTTCTCGGGCGAATCTCTTTGTGGCGTTTTAGAGGGAATCTCTATAATTTGTGGTTATGACGAGAGTCCACTGAATAATCCTCATTTTGAATTCTTCCAAATCCTCCAGACTGCCGTGTTTTGAACAATAATTTGAGGCGCATGTTTACTTATAGATGACGATTTATCATTTGACTAACACTGATAAAGAATTAACACGTTATTTATGATTGGTCAGGTCAGCGAATGTGCCCGCAGCAGAGTTCGAGGAATGTTGGGATTCCTCCCAGGAATGATGTTATCTCTTGGAATTTTGGCAGGCCTCTTTGCTGGATCTACCCTTCATTGGCGTGTGGCTGCTTTAATACTTGCAATAGTCCCAGCTATTGCAATGATGATAAGTATGGCACTCCCCGAGTCCCCCACGTGGCTACTGATGAAGCACCGTGACAATGAGGCTGCTGACAGTTTACATCAAATAAGAGGAACCGGGCGGGATATGAAAATACGTTCAGAGATTGATGAGATTAAGGATAATTTGAAAGAGACTAAAGAGTCGTATGAGAAACTTAATTGGAAACAAGTGATCCAGAGGAAAGACGTTTGGTGGCCGACTTGTCTGGCTGTGTCCCTGATGATATTCCAACAGTTCACAGGAGCTAGTGTAGTTATCTTTTACTTGGGGAATATCTTGACGGAGGCAGAGAAGTCTGGAGGGGTCAGGGTTCTAATGACCCCTGATGAAGGTGCTGTTCTCGTAGGAGTCGTTCAATTTCTCGCCTTTTTTATATCACTGCCATTGATTGACTGGTTAGGACGGAAGGTCTCCCTTCTCACTTCCAGTGCCTTCATGATAATCTCTTACATTAGCTTAGGCTTTTATTTCTACTCGTGTGCTCAAAAGAATGAGCCTTTCGTGACCTTTACGGCACCATGGCTTCCCTTGGTGTCCCTATGTGGGTTCATTGCCTCTTACTCAATGGGATTCGCCTCCGTACCTTTCATTATTACCTCCGAAGTATTTCCATCTCATTTGCGAAGTTACCTCTGCTCATTATGCTCATTTGTCAATCTCCTTAGTTTGTGTATCACCGTCAAATATTTCCTTCCTCTAAAAGAGGCATTGTACCCCGGCTATGTTTTCTTTCTATTCGCTTTAGTTTGTGGGATTGCGATTATTGTCATTATCTTTGCCTTGCCGGAGACCAAGGGTAAGAGCTTGTCAGAAATTCAGGAACTTTTCATGGGCCCGCCAATTGACTCTTTTAACCTGTCCTTTGACGAACAAATTAGCTTTACAGAAGACATGCAAAATCGCATTTTTGCCCGGAAGGATCGTCTTCGCAATATGAATAACTATTATTAATAATATAATAATAAATTGGTTCCACTGTAATCAATTTAAATGTGAAAAATAATTATTATTAATAATAATTATTGCATTAGTTTTGTGCCAACGCAAGTAGGATTACTCTACTAGTAATTAGTTTTAATTTTTTTAGTGACTATTTTTACAAATCTGTACTTTTTGATGTATTCGTCATCCAAGACAGTTCATTATCATGTCGATAAATGTACATTTTCATAATTTTATTTATTATTCAACATTGTGATAGCTTGGAAATATTAGCTCATAGTAAGAGTGTAGTGCCAATATGCAGTATATATTTACATCAGGAAATTAGAATAATATCACTTAATTAACTATATGCTTATTTTCCATTTTAAAATCAGACGATAGCAACGCGACTAGTATGCTTAATAAGTTTTCAGTATCATGATTGTGCAAATTAAACCATGAATAAACCAAGCCTTAGAATAAACATTGAAATTGTAGCACAATAACAAGCTCATGAGACAAAAACACGGGTTTAAAATTTCTACTTGACAATTTACTCAAGAATTAAAAAGAATAGATGTCACTACTCACATCGACACGTCCTCATCATTAGAATTAAACACAACAATTTGTAGATGAGACACTCCGTAGGGCTTTTTCTTTAATAGTGCTTCCGGCTTCCATATTTCGTCGGTGACGAAGCAAAATTTCTACATGTTGTACGTACACATGCAACGTAGATAATTTTTGCCTATTTACCGATTTATCTATAAACATGCCGTAATTATACACATATATAATTAATTACAGGTATGTACCCAATAATCCCGTTATGACAGCATAATCACTTTTTGCGTAAGGGCAAACACTTTGGACACATTACCACTCTGCTAATTTCTGACCTAAATGATGCTGTTATTTACGGATGCTCTTATACTTACTCTTACTCTCTAAGATAGTAGTATTTAGTAGTATAAATTCCACACGCAGCCCTAGCGCTGTAGCACTAAGAAGGCTTTAGCAAATAACAGTATAAATCTAAATATTGTTATTCATTGTCAGTCTAGAATCTAGAATATAATATATGAATATTGGTACCTTAAGAAGGTTACATCGGCAGATGGCAGACGCCAGGATGTAAACATGGACGCATTAAAAGTAATTAGATAAAATAAATGTCAGCGCACTTACATGTACAGTACAGACCATGAATTTTAATACTTACGCTACACTGGCAAGCATCTGTAATACCATGTTCACATTCACAATGTTCACATCCACCAAGTAGATGTTTATTTCATTGCACCAATCAATGAACAAGTTGTTCTGCCATTATTCCAACGCAACCCAATCCAATATCCAATGAATTTATGTAAACACCACCAGAATAAACAAATGGTCGCACATAATATATGAGAGGCTTTTAATAATAAAATTCGATAACTGGTTGGAAAACTAGTTTACGTATGGTCTTAGCACTAACAATGTACATGATGTGTTTCATATACCTCTGGCAAACACCAATGTGATAGTTATTATTAGTGTCCGTGCTGAACCGCAGCAGTGACCTTCGACGGAAACAAACTAGCAACCTGGTAGCCATTTTCCCCGAACAAAGAAAATTCTCATTTTCTTAATAAATTCCAATTCCTGGCATCTTAAGTTTTGACTAAATAAAAAGTTAAGCAAGAACAAACTAGAACTAGAGGTAACACATTTCCTTAATATAATCAATAACTTTACGATAATAACGAATAAACAGGATTTACTTACAATTAACATTTCATATTGCCAAATAGCGTTCACGTCAGATCGTAGACTTGCAGACGGAGAAAAAATGGAAGGAGGTTTGCAAGGTGGTTACTTTGACCAAAATGTTTCGCAGATCATCCAAATGAACGATGTCCAGCAAATTACGTTTGACCCCAAGGACGGTCATATTCTGCACGTTGTGGAGGACCTGACGGATGACTCATATCACGGGGACATGGACCAAGACCAGGTCTTCGTGATTCAGGATGATGAAGAGCAGGAAACCTCGGAAATTGCCGTTTGGAACCACGATAAGGGCGAGTATGAAATTATTACTTCTGAATTCAATGAATTCACTCATCAGATACTGGACATTTTGGATAACCATCAAAACCATTCCACCATATCGGAGACGGCTCGCGATCCCCATAATGAAAACGGTAACATACATAGGAAAGGAAATGTAGAAAGTACTCCCACACCCATTACAAATCCCGAGCCAGATGTTTCCAGATCAACGCCAATCAAGGTAGAGCGACCAACAGTGACGGAAAAGGAGCATGTCGAAGAGCAGAAGCAGCGTGAACTCCAGGAGGAAGATCAGGAAGGAAACCAAAGCGAGAACCCAGATGAAGTGCCGGAGCAAAGCATTGGAAATGAGCAGGAATTAAATTCAAATAGCAGTGACAGCAATAATATGATAACAGGTGACAAAACAGCGTCAAAAATGATTCAATTGGAAACAGCAACTGGTCGGATAATTCAACTTCCTGGCGAGGATGAAAATCCTGACTTGGCAAAGCACCGAGAATCCATGAATGAGTCCGCTTCAGAGGAAGAGGTCAGTTTTAATCCTACAATGAAAAACATTAAATTCAGATGTTGAAACGGATTCCTTTGAAAGTTCATCTGAAATCGTGTGGAACGAGCAGTAGTTTTTGTAATCTAAAATACTTCAAATATCTGTATTCTGAATTTTATCGCTCTCTTCTTAGGAGCAAGAAACAACGGATTTGCCATTTGCATGCACACTGTGCAAAAAACGATTTTCCCGGAAGCTGCATCTCAACAATCACATGGAACGACATCATGGGATCAAGTACGTCTTCACTGAAAAAGGGTACGGACAAATATACATTTTAAGATTTCTGCGGAACAATGTTTTTGAATTTTTTTCCCCTATTGTTTTGGGTTAACGTTATTTTAAATCATTTATTACTCCCTCAGTCGTAAAGTTAAGCTTGTGAGGATTCCTGAAGGCTTCAAAGTGATCGAAGGGGAAAAACTGGATCCCTGCGTTGAGAAACTCATTACGACCATTGACAAGGATAAGCTACATTCCATTATTGGTGTGGTAGGTTTTGTGAAATCAGCGTAATAAAATGGCTATTTTTTAATTTTTTACAAGTATAAACACCGTAGCTCCTCGACGTTCAATTTCAATTATTCCTCAATTTAAACTGCAGGAAGAAATAGAACCAGATGAAACGGAGCAAAACCAATCGGGGAACAATACCATGGGAAGTGATGACGACGCTGACGATAACAACAGATTGAATGATCTTCTCAATGGAAATGCAAAGGTGAAAGCTGTAAATAATAAAATATATATACTCTTTAATTTATGAGCAACTATACGTTTGCCCAACTGCACAGCTTGTAAAATTTCTGGGAAAAAATATACATATGTATGTGGAATTATTTATTTGCGTTAATATAATTGCAATCTCACAATAAATATGATTTATAATTCAAACAGGGACCTTTCGGTTGCGGCTTTCTCTTCCGCAAGATAAATTACCAGGCGTACCGGGTAGCAATGGACAAAGGCGAAACCCCATTCGCTGCATTTTACCCACCAGATCGAACAAACGTTTACCTATTCCGGGTCATCCCTGCTGGAGAAAGGCAACAGGTAATAAGTAGTTGCAACAATGATTCTTTACAACTGATACCCGGTAACTGAACATATTAATTTTCGTAAGTATAAATTTGCTACCATAGCATTAGTTCCAAAAACATTTTCTTGAGTCGATGAATTTCCTTCCAGTTATTCCTCCCAGCTACGAAACGAGATGTTCGGAACGCAATGGGGGCCAAAAAAGATGGGGGTAATTTCATTATTCCATTGGTAGCGGCTTTGAAGATAAGTGATGCTGAGGAAGAGAAGAAAATTATTCTGGAGCCATTGCCTGCAGTGAAACCTACAAAAGTTGAGATTCTTGCATTTGAAGATTTTGTGTCATACGCAAGGCAATGTCAGAATCCGGTAAATATGTGAAATATCTTTAAATATCTACTTAAAAAATCAACTTAACGACAATAAGCATCCTCCTGTCAATTGTCATCCCACCTCCTCACGGAATAACCCCATATAATTTTGAAGGTGACCATATGAACGATTTTTAGGAATCTGGTGTAAAAACGCTAGCTGATTCGATTGAAGTGAGTCCATCCCCGAACCAGGCTCCCATAATTGTCGATGCAGCTCCGAAGTTGCGGAAGAAATTTCAGAGGAGGACTACCCGGAATTGTCTCAAAGAGAGCACAAGTAATCTGATCTCTGTGCTAATAAATATGTACATAGCAATTATGTGTCATATGTTTGTCCCGTTCCATTGATACATTAAAAAAGCCGAAAGAATTTCAAACGCTCAAAATTTTACATTTTCAATGCTAGGAATCTCGGCAGATCTTTGTACAGGAAACGTCCTGGATACACCGGTCACTCGAGCAAAGAAGACCATGAAGAACCGGGGTCTGATTGGAGAAACTAAATTACAGAAACTCCGTCGAAATCTTCGCAAGGAATTCGATGACGAATTTGATGATGATGATGACGAAGAGAAGGACGCCAGTTATTACCCCAATGACAGCAGGCCGAAGAAACGGGGTCGGGGAAGGCCACCCGGAACGAAGAACAGACCCAAGTGTTGATGTCCACACCGCTAGTGTCATATCCCTTTGTTGATAATTCCCCATATTAAATCATTTACTTACAATTTACTTGAACCTCGGTTCAAGCAAACCAGTTTCTTTAATCTATAAAGCCTAGAATAACATAACTAATTCGCTTATCCTCTCGTGATGTTTACTTCGATTGTTTTAGAATTATTACTTCCTGTAACTGCTTATAAGTTTATGTAACCTAAGGAAATAAAGTTTGACTGTTTGGCTTCTCACACTCGTAGACCGGGTTTTTCAGAAACCGACCACAAATAACGTAAGGGCAATGGACGCGGTGAACATGCAATAATGCAAATTAAGCCTTTTTCAACATAAAGAGTGCATCAAAAAATTCAACATGAATTTGTTTGGTATTTTCTAAACTTCTACAGGGAAAAAATTGGGAGCAAATAAACATTTTTAAAAGTCTCACCCTAAGACTACGGGACAACAATCCCGCAATGGCTCTGGGTGCTAGTCATTGGTCAATGTGTCATTGCTTCAGGCACCAGTAGGATATAAAAACACTTCAGATGCTTAAATATAGTTACTCTTCATTTCCACGGCACATCATTAATTTGTAAAAATATGTGGAATTAAAGTGAGTATTGAAGCGAGGTCAAGGTCCCAGCATCAATGAAACAGGTTAAACTTAACCCTATGATTCCTAAGCTTTTTAGGGTGCTACTATTCCTAAGCCGTGGACAGGCTGGCCACATGTTAAATCAAAGGGCCCGTAACAAATTAATTAGCCTATTTAGGGGGCACAATTTTAACAGCTTTGGGGCTGCAACGGAAGGATAATCGTCATTAAAATTCATTATTTATGTATATAATACATATAAAATAAATATATTTCAATATTATTATATTATAAATTGTTAATCAATATTCAGTTTTGTAACTTGTAATACATGTAATAATGACATCAGCATACATACCTATACTACCCAGTTGTAAAAACATGAAAAATACACTAGGTACCTGCAATAACTTACTATTATTGGTTAAAATGAATTCTAAAGAAAATACTGGAGGTGGGCTCTTGTGAGCTCACCTCCGTATAAAACTTCGTGCCTCCGCAGGCACGAGAGAGGAGAGCAACATGAGATCTTGAGCTAAGCAGAGCAAGGGAACGCGTGTGAGACTCGACTGTGTATCAAAACTACGCATTATAAATAAAAACTATATACTGTGAGAACAACTCCTTATACGTGCTTACGCATCTTACTTTCGTATCTTCCATACGTTGAGACTAAAACCCGAAATCCCTCACTCCAAAGCAAGTGCCTCTCTACCGTCTACATTTTCCCCATCATCTCGGCTCTCACTCTCATTACCATCAATATTCCCTTTAATTTCCATAATCGGCTCTTCATTTCATTCTCCTCAATTACGAACCACCATTAACTACTACATTAATAATAACATGGTGAACGGTGCGGGTTCGATGGTTCTCAACAAAACACTCAAATTCGTAAGCCCTTAATAACAATTATTTTCCTCTAATTTGTGAACAATTTCTGTGCAAATATATTTGTGGCGTCAGCCGCTAAACAGAACTCTGCCCAAATTTTCCATTTTTTCTACCACATTGTCAATTAAATTCTTACGTGGCGTCAGCCGCCGCCGGAGGCTATGCCTGATTTTTCTATAAATTGTCTCCAGTTTCCCCGTGCCACATGTCACCTCACGATATCAGATTTATTAGAGTAGCTGAACTCTTTAATCATCCCGAATACATCATCTGTAATAATCAAAAATATATAGCACTATTACTCAGTGAGGCCGCACTAGTTCAACTAACTCACGACGACGAAATACGTGCACGTGCCAAATATAGTCATCTATCCTCCACACGAGCACTCTATCTTTACAAGTTCTACAAACTGTTCAAGCAAAAACTCCCTCGTTACGTTAACTCCAACATTGAGCCCCAACCAGTTGATAGGAGTGACATAAAAGTTATCCGGAAAAACCCAAGCAGAATTCCGCGATCAATAAACAGTTCGACTACGACCCTGCCTGAAACCACCGTGGTGACCGTCCCCGACGACATCCTCAACCACGTACCATCCAGTGAAGGCGAAACTGACACCGAAGGACCAACACCGGAACCCACAACACCTCTTGGAGGCTTTGCGAGTTTTCACCCTAGTAGGACATCCACCCCTGCTGTCTCTTCCGGTCCAGCGACTCATGACTCGATCTTCGATCAGCATTACACAGTAAGTAACAATTTTAATTTGTCCAACAATCATACTCTCACCGGCATACCACATCCACAACCCACATCTTCACGCCTTTTTGCCCCCCGAGACCTTCTCGAAGACGTCGCCCAGAAACTCGTTGATGACATTAAGACCAAGCAAGAAACAGACTCTTCCGGGACTAGCATCCTTACGTACTCCCATTACCAACAATTGCTGTATGATCTCAAGTTAACCACAGAAGTTACATCTGACGGTCATTTCCTCAACACCAGAGAAACATTTACAAAAATTGTAGCACGAATCCTCCGCATCTTTACACTTTGGCAGACTAATTCGAATGAATTTGCACCCATCATTGAAGAAATAGAGGACATCCAAACTTCATTACTAGCTCAAGAATTCTGTCCAACCGTAACTACTACTCCAGTCACAACAACTACTCCTTCCGTGTCCACTACTAAGACCCCTACCTATGTTATCGAAACACACAGCTACACGCCTGTAATCCTCGCTTGGACCACCCAACTCCAAGCTGCCCACAATTCCACTCAGGACATTGCCCATCTTCTCAGTTACGCGTCTTACTTAGGCATAGTACAGGAATTTAATCTCGCCTCCAAATATACCCACAACCACTGTCACTTCTCCTCCCAACAAGCTTACAAGGAAGGACTCTTTCTTTTAGACCAACAGTTTATTTCAATTGCAACACAAACCTACCCGGACATTTTTTCCGCTCCCGTCACTCACCCAGACAATCACACCGATAATCATTCTCATACAGCTCCTCAGGATAATACCGCTGTTCTCATTCCTGACGTTGACACTACCGCCGCATACGACAGTGACAATCCTATCTATAATATTAACATAACCCCCCCACCTCTTTCAGATTCAAACTCTGATTCAGGGTCACTCCACTCTGAATCTCTCCATTTCACCACTGCCACCAGCAGCTCTGCCTCTTCCCGTTCCACTTCTCCTATTCCAACTCCTCCACCTATTCCTCCCATTATTTCTACGAAAAATCCTACGATGGACTACAACCGTTTCCTTTTCGATAAGCCGACTTATCCTTCCTCCAAAATTTCATCCGAAGAACTTTCTGAATTCCTGTTACGATGCGACGACTTTTTCAACACATTTGTTACAGACGATAAAATGAAGAAATCGTATGTGTATAGAAAGCTCTCCGACGCTGCGAAAACGGCAAAAGATTTCTTATCCCACTTTTACAATCTTACATCCACTTCTCGCCAAACTTACGCCCAATTCAGGGATGACCTTTTAAACAAAATGCCACGGGATATTCCGGACAGGAAAAGCAAACTTTTGGATGCATTGTCCATGACGCCCTATCCACACGAACCCCCAACTAAGTTCGTGTTAAGGGTTAAGTCTGCTGCCAGCACAGACTGGTCCACATTTCCCGAGGCAACTACCGTGAAAACCTTGTTAGAAAAGCTCGACACCACTGTCAAGATTTTTGTCACAAGCAAGAATCTCAAAATCAAGAATTTTACTCATCTCCTGGATGCTTTGCGCCAATACGAGGCTTGTACTACTCCTCATCAAGATCACAGTACCGCCATTCTTGAGCCCCCAGTCCTTCCTACATCTTTGGAAAAAACCCTGGCCACGCTTCTTGAGAAAATAGAAAAATTGGAAGCTAAAGATACTCCCATTATGGCAGTCACTCAACATGCTCAGCCACAGCGCTCACAGTACAACAATTTTCAACCTGGACTAGGTTCTAACGTTCAACGAACCTACACGTGTTACAAGTGTAACCAGACCGGACACACAGCCCGGTATTGCCCAACTCAGCCTACTCAACCTCAAATTCCAGCTTCTCAATCCCCAGAAATTTGTGGTCGTTGCTCCCGTCCAGGCCATCATGCTAACCGTTGCCGACAGCCAGTTGCTATACATTACCAACAATTTCCACAATATATGCAACGACGACGTGAAGAAAGACAACAGCAGCTACAGAACCAGCCTTTAAACTCCAACGGGCAGGCTCCACAAGGCCTGCCCCGACGCCAGCTTCTGCCTATACAAGCTGCAGACCACCAAAACTCACAAGACAGCCGCTAATAATCCCTTCCGTTAACACAGAATGTACTACTCACATCACTGTACACTCACTTTCATGTTCACTCAAAATCATTGTCAGTATAAACGGTATGACCCTTCCGTGTCTTATCGACACAGGAGCAGCTGCTTCGCTGATCCATCCATCATATGTACCTCAAGGCACACACATCACCAAGACCAATCTCACACTCATAGATGCCTCAGGAAATAACATGCCCAATACAGGACTCGCCCTTGTAAAAATCCAAATCGGCAAGTCTACATTTTTACACCCTTTTATAATTGCTCCTTCCACAACTCTTCGCTGCATCTTGGGAACAGACTTCTTATATTCTAAAGGAGGATTCCTTATTAACACTGAGAAAAATATCCTATTCAACAAATTCACAGGAAACATCCCGTTAATTCATACTCTCGTACAACACGATAATGCACTTAGAGAACAATGCGAACTTCCAGTACAACTCATACAAAACTTTTCAACCAGGACACAACTGTCAAATAAATCTCATTCTAACAAAGACCAGGAAGCTACCTTCTTGCCCGACCCTTGGTTTGCATCTACTACACCACCTGTGACCTCTTTTCCAATCTCAACGTCTACTCAAACTCTTCCAACTTTTCAAGACCAAGCTTCCCAGACTCTCACAACAACGAAAAATAAATCTCAACATGGGAATAAATATTCACAGCCTGAAAAATATTCTCCAACTCCAGACATGTCCTCTGATGAGACAGACCAGGAATACTTCCATCGCTCAACCCATCCACTTCGCCGACGGATTTCTACCTCCCGCAGAGTTACTCACAAAACTAAACCTACTCCCATATCATCTGTCTCAGCTAAACCTTCTACAACGTCCAAAATTATAAATATTCCTATTCTGTGCATTTCCAATACCATGGAAGACGATGTTCTCCGCGTCCATGGAACACAGGTCATTTCACCCAGGTCTCATGTAACCATTGCCACCATACACTCCCTTCAACAAACTACACCTTTATATTTCCAACCTCATGATTCCTTACACACTCAATTCAATATGCTTGCTCCTCATGCAATACTTAGTCCTGATTCTAAATTCTTCCTTCTCACAAATCCGACTTCTATGACTATTACCTTACCAGACGGTTTGGGTCTCGGAAATTTAACCCCTTTTGACACACAAGATAATTCTATGAACCCAATACATATCAATGCGATCGATACATCCCAATTGGAAACTGAAGTAGCATCATTTAAAATCAATCCAGACCTACACCCTCATGACCAAACTAAACTCCGCTCATTATTACGAGACTACAGGAACTCGTTTGCATTCAACGCCAATGAACTCGGTAAATGTTGCACAATTCCATTCCGCGTAGAACTACAGCAAGGCAGCATAGTCCACCATAAACCTTACAAAACCTCCTCATACCAGGACGCCATCATTGACGCCGAAGTTAAGAAATTACTCGCTAATAACATTATCGAGCCATCCACGTCACCCTTCTCAAGCCCTGTCATCATTGTCTTCAAAAAACCAAATGACCAAGGTATCAGAAAGCCCCGAATGGTCATTGATTTCCGATCACTCAACGCCATCACTAAACCTATGCATTGGCCCCTACCCAGCATTGACGAGATTCTTCGTCGTCTTCAGAATCAAAAGTATTTTTCAACTCTAGACCTCGCGTCAGGGTTCCATCAGATAACGGTGGAACCCGCCTCCAGAGAAAAGCTCAGCTTCATCACAAGAAATGGACAATATCAGTATAAGGACATGCCATTCGGTACACGCAACTCACCCTCGCATTTTTGCCGAGTGATAGATGTTATTCTGGCAGATCTCAAATACAATACCGCTCTAGCATATGTAGATGACATTATTGTAGCTAGTCAAACTATTGACGAGCATATTTCTAAACTCCGGAAAATCTTCATACGATTTGCCCAGCATAACCTCAAGTTTGAACCGACCAAATGTAAATTTGGTTACGAAACAATAAATCTCCTTGGCTTTACAATTACGGCCTATGGAATTCAGCCCTACGATGACAATTTAAATGGATTAAGGCAGATGCCCGCCCCAACTAACATCACTACAGTCCAATCCTTCCTTGGCATGGCCAACTTCTTCCGAAGATTTGTGCCCAATTTTGCACATATAGCAGCACCGTTACGAGAACTCACAAAAAAGAACACCCCGTTCCTGTGGACTCACGAATGTGATCAAGCATTTCAAGCTCTCAAAAATCTATTATTATGCAAACCAGTCTTAGCACACTATGATCCCCAAAAGAAGACATTTTTATACACAGACGCCTCCTACCAAGGACTTGGTGCCTACATGACACAACTTCACCCCGATGGTTTGGAACATCCAGTTTTCTTCCTCAGCCGACGTCTAAATAAATATGAAGTTAAGTATCACATTCGCATTCTGGAACTACTGGCCATAACTTGGTCCGTAATGAAATTAAAGGAATATTTACTTGGCATACCATTCACGGTCAAAACGGACCACCACTCTTTATGCTATATCATGAAGAGTAAGGACAGCTTGGACCCCAAGCTACAACGACTACAACTTCTACTGATGCCCTACGACATTACCATAAAATATGTCAAAGGTACCACTCATAAGGTCGCAGATTGTCTCAGCCGTAATCCCTTCCAAGAACCCACCCACTCACAGACAGACGAGGATGCATGTCTTTCTGTCCATACCATAGATATTGGTATTCTCCAACAAGAACAAGCAAAAGATCCAGCACTCTTGGAAATAATTAATAAACTTCCCACAAATTGGAGAGTACGTTCAACGTACGCCCTTTACAATAATATCTTGTATAAACATAACAAAAAACTTGAAATAAAAACTTCAAATAAGAAAAATCTCTACTCATGATTCCACAACACATGATACCAGATATTATTAAACGTCATCATAACTCAGTGTCCCACACAGGACATACAAAAGCCCTGAGGGAAATACATCATAGCTATTACTGGAAGACGATGACTAAAGACATCAAAGATTTTATCCAATCTTGTAAATTCTGTCAAGAACGAAAAACTCCCCGTGGTCAAAAACAGCCCGGAGAATTTCAATTCATTCCTATTCCCCTCAGACCCTTCGAAAGAATTCAGATGGATGTACAGGGTCCATTGACGAATAAAGAAGGACGTCCAAGATATATAATCACTGCAATTTGTTATCTCACTAAATTTCTCGTAGCTGAGGTTGTACCCACCGCAGACGCTTCCGCTATAGCCAAATTCATCTTCAACAAAATAGCTGCCGTCTATTCCCTTCCCGAAATTATACAGTCAGATCAAGGGACAGAATTTAACAATGCTGTCATTACAGAACTTTCCAAAATATTTGATTTTAAAATAAACTATAGCACTGCTTTTCACCCCCAAACTCAGGGTCTTATCGAGAGATCCCATCAAACATTGGGTGACTGTATTGCTATATACAGAGCAGAAAATAAGGCCGACTGGCCCCACGCCATTCCAGCTATTACATTCCATCTCAACAATACTCTTCACAGCTCCCACGGTTTTACACCATTCTATGTGCTGCATGGTTTTCATGCACGCACCCCGTTGAGAAATGCATTTCCTACTTTTACTCCAGAAAACAGAAACGTCCAAGACATGACGTCACTCTGGAAAACTACTCATGACATACTAGAGACCCAAAGGAAAAAATACGCCGCCCGCGTAAATCAGTCTAAACGAACAGTAAACTATAATATTGGTGACAACGTGCTACTCGAGCACACGTCCATACAACCTGGTACGAGCACTAAGTTACTACCCAGATGGAAAGGACCATTTTCTGTTATTGCCCGACCCTCCGAAGTTAACTACACTATTAGAGGATCTGTTGGTAACACTGTTAAAACCCTCACAGTTCATGTGTCTAGGTTAAAAATATTTTATGAACGCCCCAATGTATTCAACACTAAATCTCTGCTCAATAATGACGATGCACTTCCAGTGCAGGAATATTCAACAAATCTACAAGACATTCCTCAGGAACTTACTAAATCTACAGGAGAACTACCTTCTCCAGAACCTGACATTACTCCTGAAATTATTGCTGAACAACCCTCAAGTCCACCCGACGTTATTCTTGAACCAAATTTACCTACAGCTAACACTCATGCATTTCCACTACGGGATACAGTGCCTCCATTCCCCGTTCAACAACCTCCTACAATTCCTCCAGAAAATCAAGAGCAGCCTCATAAACCTACCTATAGAGAAGCACTATTGTCTGCACCTAAAAATTCTACTGTGGAAATTCCTCGCTCCTCCTCTATAACACTTCCTAATAAACGTGTTAGGAGAACCCAGCAACAATTATTGGAACAAGAATCTCAACACATATTACCCACAGATTTTTATTCCCGTCAAGATTCGGATTTTAGGCGTAGCACAAGAACTCATATCCACGCATTGGACAATTTATTTAACTTCACAGTGGTTAAACCTACCACTAACCATAGTTATCAACTATAATATAGCCTTCTGCTTCATTTAAAATACATCCTATATGATCAACAATTTCAATGAAAAAACCCTTCAATTGCAATTTAACTCAACACACCACAACCCTAACTCCTATTTCGAGTCGTTTACAAATCACAACTTCAAAACACTACATGATGCTACTATAGGGTCACTGACCTCTCCTACCCTCCAAATTTTCAAAGTATTAATTCCAGAAAAAATTTGGCGTGACCCCTGTACGACAGGCTCACTCATTCCGCAACGTCAAGCATCCTGTCCAAAGACCGGATCCTCAACTACATTATGCATCTTATAACTATCAATGTCAAGCATCCTGTCCGAAGACTGGATCCTCAACTACCTTATGCATCTTATAACTACCAATGTCAAGCATCCTGTCCGAAGACTGGATCCTCAACTACCTTATGCATCTTGTAACTATCAATGTCAAGCATCCTGTCCAAAGACTGGATCCTCAACTACCTTATGCACCTTATAATCATCAACGTCAAGCATCCTGTACGAAAACTGGATCCTCAACAACCATATGAACCTTAACCTATGCAATGTCAAACATCTCATCCAAGGACATGATCTTCAACAAACTTATGATTTTATTATATTACACCGTGTCAAACATCCCATCCGAAGACGTGATCTTCAACTAACCATATGATTTACACACGTTTGTTAATACGCAAAGATAATCACGACATGCAAGCAAATTCAAGTCTACACATCATCATGCTTTTCCGGAAAATTGTATCATGCACCCTATACAATAACTATCTTAGTTAAATATCTTGCTCTGATATCTTGACTATTTCTGCGACACGGACCCCACCTGCAATAAAAACAAAATTGTACAACAACATTATATTGCTGACAGATTTACTAATATGTATTTATTCTGAGTTCCAGAACAAATTTCCATTGACTATAGCCGACTTCACAACATGACCCACATTCACGGATGTTCAGGTCAGCACCCTCTATGATGACAGCTCCAACTGCAAGCACACATGGGACGCCATGACATTTGCAAGTCATCTACAATCAAGAAAAATACAAAAAAAAAAAATTTTTTTTTATTATATTTCCTTACTAACAATTTTTCCTAGCTTCACAACCACTTTAATATAATTCTCACACATCACATTCTTATATTACACACTTGGTAATTTTGTCCTAATTCCATACCTATGTACTATGAGCTGCAGCTCCAAACATATTTTTCTTATTTCAAGAAACTGTAGCTGATCACTACATTTCGCCACTTCCCATTAGACACCCTGTACACACACAAAATTTCTGTAAAATCTGTTATACACACACTTTAACGTTCATACTATAAGCCCTTTTTCAATTTCAATCTCACTAACCCAACACAAAATTGTTACTCACCTTGTACAAAGTCTCCATCTTGCGAATCCCCTCTCCAAATTTTACTCAATTTTGTCTAAAGGATTCTGGGGACAGAATTTTCTGCCACTCCAGGAAGTATATCCTGACTATTTGTACTACTACTGTTTACAACTAATAATGTTCTAATGAAATTATACATTTTAATGTGAATATTATACGTTAGAATGATAATACTTTAAAGAATAATGTTGCAGAGAATGATTTTCGTGTCCAAACTCAAACAGAAAGACTACAAGCAACGAAGACGCAAGGAAAAAGAAACTACGTCGTCCCACTTCAAAATAGAAGCGGCCTAAAATAACAACAACAACAAAAAATTCCATGACAAAGTTCGACTATTTACAACTCCTACCCTTTTAAACAATGGGGACATTGTTTCCTCGTCGCCGTAGAATGTTAATCAATATTCAGTTTTGTAACTTGTAATACATGTAATAATGACATCAGCATACATACCTATACTACCCAGTTGTAAAAACATGAAAAATACACTAGGTACCTGCAATAACTTACTATTATTGGTTAAAATGAATTCTAAAGAAAATACTGGAGGTGGGCTCTTGTGAGCTCACCTCCGTATAAAACTTCGTGCCTCCGCAGGCACGAGAGAGGAGAGCAACATGAGATCTTGAGCTAAGCAGAGCAAGGGAACGCGTGTGAGACTCGACTGTGTA
>OX359248.1:54501155-54523348 GCA_947179485.1 Allacma fusca | reverse complement strand
CCTGAATTTCGGGAATTACGTTGGCTATCATCCGTACAGGTTTGATGTCTGCAAGGGGAAAGTCGAATTTGATTCGTCTGTTTGCGCAAAGGCAATAGCTTGGTTTCATATACTGGCCATTGTGTCTTATCAAATATTTTTGTACTCTCAGACTATAAAGGCTGTATTCGTTCAACGGGGTCTAGAATTCTGGTCGGTGGTAAGCTTACTCTATGTTGCTATCAATTTTTTCGTCTTTAATATCAACTACATTACAGCTATGAATGACTACGGACGTCACCATTTGATTCTGAACCAAGTTGTTTCACGGTACCAGATTTTGATAAGTAAGTTTTTGTATCATTCAACTCTTTGCTGCAAAATATTTTCGTTTGGGGGAAATATTTTGGACTCGATAATACGAATAATTTATGAGCGAACTCCTGCTAAATTAACTTTACTTGTCAAATGGATTTCAGACCAATACGGACCTTCAATTAAGAAGAATAATATAATCCACCTTCACACTATTAAATTATTTCCAATCCTGCAAATATTCGTCGTCTGCAGTTTTGTTGTGAAAATCTTTTTTGAACCCCACGCCATGTATTTTCTCACCTCAATATCTGGATCAGTAACACTGCAGAACAAAATTGTTTCAGCTGTGATTCATTTATACATTCACACCACTCATGTGTATAATATGATAATTCATGCAATGAGTGTATTTCTTTATGTATCCCTAATCCAGATCTGGTTCACAAAAATGAGGTTGAGTAGTTTTGCGAAATAATTATTTACAGCTTGAATAACTTTAAAATGAGCGTAGTTTGCTTGTACCTTTGTAGGTGATTTTTAAGGAGTAGCGTTATTAAAACTAATTAAAATTTAACTTATATTTTCTATTGCATCAAACAGAATGATGGAGCAATCAGGACAACTTTGTAGACGCATTACCGTCGACAAATGGTCTTGTGAAAGGCTATATCAAACATTCAATGAGATCCACGTTCTTCATAACCACTTCAACGCCACCTACTGCAATTGGATATTTGGTTGTCAAGTGATTTTAAATTTGGCATGCACTCTTAATTTCTTCCTGAGTGTCGCGTTCTTAAAAGTGCGGAGTTTCCTGATGGCATTGGTTGTAGTTGTGACAATTTTAACTTTATTTAAAACTGCGGCGGACTTCAATGATTCAAATTCAAAAACGATTTCATCATGGAACGTATGTACGAACGAGAGCTGGTTTAACAAATTCCGGAAATCTTGCAAACCTCTGCGGATCGTAGTTGGACGATTTTACTATGCAGACTGTGGTTTGATTCTTACCATGTTATATAGAATCACAACTACAGCAGCAAAATTAGTACTAGCATACAAAAAGTTTTGAAAACAAACTGGGAAGGTTTCTTTTAAAATTTATTCAACATGCCAGCAAGAACAGTAACCTAATAAAATACAACAGAGTATTGGATAAAAACAATTCCTGCGTAAGAATTTCATTGTCATTATTACATTAAGCTTGATAATTTTGTCAGGCTAAAATCGCCATAACCTTTGTTTATTCGCTTTCCGCCCATATCGAATGCCTTTTGAATAACTTCTGTTTGGATCTCTCGATCCTTGAAGCTTCCCTGGGTCCATACTTTCTTTCTTTTCTGGACCATCAGTCACTGAAGTATTTCAAAATTATTAAGTTTCAAGGTCACAAACGGCTGAGTTTTACTTTCCCGGCCACAAAACTACCTGCCACCCCATAAAGACATAATAGAATACACATGTTATTACCACCAAACTAGGTAGGTTGGTAGTGGGTTGATGGCAGGTAGTTTTGTAGCCGGGGAAGTAAAACTCAGCCGTCACAAATTACTAATGTCGAAGAAAGTTAAAATTGTATTAAGATTATTGTCAATATGAATTTAGTTTACGGACATGTCCTCTTTTTGGTGCTACGACGCTTCTCCCTAGCGACGATGCTCTCCCAGTACTTTATCACCAGCTCGGGTATTCTGGCAATAGCTTCTCCCGATGAAATCCTGTCAATACGAGTGCTATTCTCCCATTCTACAATGTAAAATATTTGCTCACCAGAAGGCTCAGGACAATTCTCCAGCTGCATAACTCCTCGCACACCTTTGCAAACAAGGCCCATGTTGAATCCAGTCTCACCCTTTACCTGCAGGAAACGATATTCCGCATTACTGCAAAGAAATACTATATAGCAATAATTCTTTGAATAAACGAATTTCATTTAAGTGGACTCGGCATTGGTTTTGTTTTAGGCTCAGTACTTCGCTCCGCATTTTACTATTGTAACAACGAATGAATTTTATTAATTATGATCTCTACATCTACAGTATTCAATGATTCCCTCTACGATCACATTTGTTGGAAACTAACAGATTACTGTTGGGACACTTTAATTTACTGATTGAAGACTTAACGCTATAACAACGAGATCTGAGATAACCCAAAAGTACACCCAACATACTTTCCCTGCAGTTTCTAGTTTAAGGTTTACGCACTGATCTAGCAACGACATATACACTTCTATTTGGTTTGCGCTTGTGAAACTTATACAAGGAGGAAAGATAGATAACACAAAAATTACACCTTACACTTTCAAATTTAATTCTTTAAAAGAGCCTGCTAACGGTGTTCTTCTCGAAATACTCGGGTATACAATAATAATAATAATAATTTATTCAGGTCGATATATGGCCTCAGCCCCAACAACCTCACATTCGTTTTACAGGTAGCCTACGTATAAATACTCGGATATACCGGAGTAGTTATGCTCTCATCAGGTATTAAATGCAAATTGGGACTAATAACTTTACCAATTTACAGATCAATTTTCAGTACTTACTAATTTAGTATACTCTCGTTTCCGTGAATCCTTCTTTGTGTAACTGGTAATTAATTCCTTACTATTTTCAAGATTCTCTGGAGGCTCCCAAGTGTTATTTGTTCTGCAAGTATATTCGCAAACGCAATCGTTAAAATTCATCCAAAAAACGGTGAATCAGTGCATAAATAAAGCATTAAATTCTCTTCGGAATGAAAAAATTCAATGAATTGGAACCAATCTTTTACGAACTTTGGCCAGTGCATCCATTTGACTAAATACTGGATCTTCCCGTCAATGATTCGATGATCCACGATTTCCTCAACGTCCCATTCTTCATCAGACTCCCCCATTTTATCCTTTGTGCCATCAACCATCCTTGGCTTCTCCATGCGTTTCCTCGACGTCGTAACTTCATTCCTAGAGCAGTGCTTTTTGCTGCTGATACTAGGGCGTGGAAGGTCAAATGTTTCCACCGTTACCCACACAGTAGCATTCCGGTTCACTTTATCCAAAAATTTCATTGTACTTAATAAGTTAATAAGTCCTGGGGTTCCCTCAGCTGTCGCGCTGTCAGCTCGTCCGAAATCAACTTTCCTACGGAAATAAAAGAACACTTTAATATTTACCTAACGGCATATGTAAATCAGTCAAGGAGTCAGAAACTATAAGAAACGGTCGTAGTCAACCGTTATACAGTATACTTAGAATGCCAAGAATTTCCATTCCACCAGCAGTTCACAAAATTGTCAAATCAAGACGCACAATTACAGGTTAGGTATGCAAAAACATTTGGAAAAGACGTGTGTAAATAACGTGGTCACATTTACGACATGCTTCCAATTCTTACTTACTTGGGTTGCGATATGTATACGATAAAAGATAAAATAGTTTGCTGCCAACGTTACGGAGTTTCCTATAAATACAAAAAGAACATAATAAATTATATAATAGTTATAGCAGGAATAAAGTATTAGTAATTAAAGGGCAATTATTATGTTGCATAGTCAATAGTTTTAGACTCACGTCTTAATTCTTAACGCTTATCAACGCAACGGCGTAAGTGAGTCAATAAAAATAAAAATAATTATCTACAACATCAATTTACAATAAATGGTTAATACAAGCTATGAATAATTAATTAGTAATAGAGCACAACTATAACAACTTATTTCGCTACAATTAGCAATTAATTATTATGGTGGCTAGTTGTTTAACAAAACTTACAAACTGACTTTTTACGACGGAGCTCCGTTTCTTCAAATCCAGTCCGAGCACAGCACAGTTGTGGAGTTGATGGAATAATGGGTTCGTAGTTCCGTAAATGTTAGTTACGTTTAGTTAAGCGCATAGGTAGGCAGCTACCCTACTTCCACACCTTTTCAAATATGAATGGGGTGCTGCAGATTGGAAAAATCCCAAATATATGGCATCCTATTATGACGGTATCAAAAGGAGGAGGAATTTGTCATGCAATTACGCTGATGACAGGTGTATGAGGAGGGGGTTGCTAAACTTAAATCGTTCGCAAGTCTATATTTTAAGCTTCAAAAGATTTGAAGCTGAGGTTATTAATAGGAAAGGCGGGGATGGAAAGCTCTATAATAATTATTATTATCATTGAGAATATTCTGGTGCGAAATTCGATGACAAAAATGAAGGCTGAAACCTTTCACAAAATATATTGGTTCAAACAAAATTTGCGAAAAAGTGTTATAGGAAATGCAAGGACAAATTCTCCTTATATTTGCTTGTAAAAATAAACCCATAAAATTTCATACAAATGAGCGACAAAACATTTTCTGAAAATAATTTATTGAGAGAATAATAAAATGAATATTTTGAATTGACATTCTGAAAAATACACAACTTTGATTGTCGTTGTTTGACCCTGTGACCCTAAATACTAACCCAGGTCAATGAAGCAAAATTTCGAAAAATTTGGAGCTAAATTTAGTAGGAAACTGGGGGAATCAAATATATTATGAATCACTCCCTTATGTGGGCTTGAGGGGAGCAAATGCTTAATTCCATTGTGTATACCATACATGAAAGTACGGAGGTATATTGTTTGAGTTGTTAGACATGGTAATCTGTACTACTGTAGAATTAAAGCGAAACCTGCTAAAATTATTGAAGCCTGTATTAAGTGTGTAGATAGTGCTGTAATATTGTTCGCGTTTAGTTTGTTCTTTTGTTCAGTTATTGTTATTTGAATAAAACAAAACAAATAAACTCCGTTTTCGAAAAAAAAACAAAATGGCGATGAGAAAAAATAGAACCAAAACAAACAATTTGCACCGGAGCAGGTAATAAATTTTTCAAGACCGGCTTCAGTTTTCAAAATATTGACGGGTGATGTGTCAAACTTTATAGGTACATGTGATCAGATGACCTCTTCTGTTGATCGCATATGCATTATTATGTAGAGGGCTACTTGACCTCATATAGACCGTAGTGAGTCACAAATAGTCTGATTACCCCAATTTGACTTTGGTGGGTCACAAGTATTGATCTCGTATTGATCTTAGGGGATTACAGGTAGTCCCATGACCTCAGAATGACCTTAGTTAGTCATAAGTAGGCCCATGACCACATATTGGCCTTTGTAGGTGATGATTAGCTCCGTGACCTTAGATTGATCTAATTGTGTAATAAATAGTTCCATGACAACAGATCGGCCTTTTCCGCCGACAAGAAGACCCACGACCTAAGATCCCAGTGCAATACTTGCTACGGGTAGTCAGGCCTGAAGATAAATATTTTTTGATGCCAAAATATGAATATAAATATGTAAAAAAGATTTGATAGGAAAAATATAAGCTGAAGGAACCCCTACTTGCTTTTACAGGATCAATATACAATATACTGGTACTATCATATTTCTTAAATAAGTAGCATGTAGGGTACGTAGAATAAAATGCTCATTTATGGCAAAACGTTTTAGTATATATATGCTTGAACGTCGAGTGGAAATGCAAAGGGTGAAGGGGACTCTCACTTTATTTAAGACGCATTCCAGGCATACCTGGGCGTTTCGTTTGCACTCGCACTCGCCTCGCACTCAATTACAATGGTGGATCTTTAAACTCCCCTAGCGCTCGCACTCATGAGTTGTGCCCCGCTGCACTCAAACTCCTGCCTCAAAGTACTCTCCCAAAATTTTTGCACTCGCACTCATAGCTTGAGTGCCCTCATAGCCCTCTCGCACCATCGAGTGGGTGTTATAATTAATGGCTGGATTGAATACCCGGATCTCCTTTACCAACAACGTTTTTTTCGAAAACAACGTCTCACAATTAGTTTTGTGGTTACTTGTGATAGATCTCACCCCTCTCAATGAACTTGGTGTTTCATCATGTTCCCCCGTTTTAGCTAATACAAGATAATACTAAATATGTATTTATACTTCATTTTGTGGAAATTTTTTAATATTTCTCAAATGATTCCTTGACAAATTAGTCAAAGCAGCTGTATTTGATGGGGCTCAATTTTTTCCTCAAATTACAATTTAGAAGTCGGGACGCTGATACCTCTGAAAAAATTAACTAAAGTCCAGGGATGTGGAATATTTTGAGATGTTGTATTTGAAATAGTACTTGAAATGCATTCCGTATTTTGTGTTTAGTATTTTTCAAGTCATAAATTTTTTTAAGGTATTTTGCATTTGACATTTTGTAAGTACTATACTTTCTAGTGTATTTTCTATTTCGTATACCCTAGTTGTGAGTGCAAAACACTGCACTCAGCCTCTGCCTCTTGAGTGCACATAATTTGAATGATCACTCTACCTCATTACTGTGAGCGCAGAAATTTAAAATCGGAACTCGCACTCGCACTCAATTTGAGTGCGTTGAGTGCAAGGCTGAGTGCGAGGCATGCACTCAATGAGTGCGAGTGCGCCCAGGTATGATTCCAGGTGTAACTATTAATGGCCCTGTCTTTGATTGCGAGCGGGAGGCGTTTTAAGACGTTTTTATTTTTTCATTTTGCCAATTACTGTTTTGGAACAAAATCAACACCAAATCATAGGGGGCAGCATACTTGTTATTACCCAGATACTACGTTTAACGAACCCTGTAAATAACTCAATTGATAAGTACAGGTATATTTAAGTACATTCCCATGAATAGGGTATCCTATATCGTGTTTCTCCCCCCTAGCCCATATAAGGGGCAAGGAGATAACAAACGATTCCATCAAATTTTATTCTAGATTTTTCAAAATTTGTTTCATCTCGCTAGCTCAGAAACTCTCTCTTCAAGGAAGTAGACCAAAAATTGAGGAACTTTTTGTAAAAGCTAACATAATGAAAGTATTTACAAAAATTTTACTCCTTTTTTAAAATGTTACCAAAAAATAATATTTGAACCTACATACGTGCGATCTGTATCTAAAATATTCAACTTATGGATCTCTGATTCTCTAGTCGTACCCGTTTGAAAGCCCTCTTTGCTACATACAAACATCAAATTTTATTTTTGAAAATATTTAAAATGTGACTAAACCTTAAAAATGTCTACTGCTTCTAAAAAACCCTGACTTTATTCTACTTCCTTTACAGTTAGTTTAGACGGTAGTGGATTTAGGCTACTCTCTAAATGCTCTACTAGTGTAGTAATTATTATTAGTGCTCAAAATGTCTAGAAACAAGGGTTGGATTAATAAAATAATTTTTACCTTGACCGTAAGCCTCAAAATGGCTTTGTGGGCATTTAAACTTGTAATGTGAGGGTCTTCGATAATTTTTTAACCCTAGCCTTAAATTTTTTACTCTGGTCGGGCCACCCCCTAAATCCACCCTTGATGACAAAATACTGTTTATTGAGACAAACGCGTTGGCCATTATTCACTGCTGTGAAGGTCAACTTCAGAATGTCATGTAAACAAGTTTTAGTAGGAAGTACATATGTACATACATATACAATCCTGTATTCGCTTATATTTTAATGATACAATTAAATGCAAATATATTTTCATAGTTGAAGCACTATATGGAGTTAATTTGTTCCTCTGATTTGCGATCACATAAAGTTCACTACTAATGAGTACAACAATAATATTTATTATTATAGGTACCTTAAATCACAAACAGACCAGTAAATAACAGAATACTAGAACAGAAGGATAATGTAAGATAAGTGAGTAAGTGATAGTAAATGTTTTATGACTTGTGAGGTTAGTTATTTCCAGGTGAGTAGAGCTGAGATGGTGTTGCCGAGGAGGAAATCAAAAAATGAAACAACCGTGCTCCGCTTGATGGGAGAGAAACTTCCAATACGGACAGCAATAATGGGCATGGACCTTGCGATGCATTGAATTTCCTTGAGCGTCCAGGCTTTTGCAACTTCAGTATTAACTCTTGGAGTATTGCGGCTTACTACTGCTGATGAAGTCACATTGATTTCTTCTTCAGTCCCCTGCTTTCGTCCGATCCTGTACCTGTCCCTTTCCTCGCTTGTTGGGGACGGACGCACATAGGACATCATTAATTTGGTCGGGGCTGAGAGTGACTCATCAAATACTTTCGCATTGTTTGGGTAAAATGTGAAAACAAAGATCAGCATCATTAACGAAAACAGGGGGAAATTCATGTATAAATTAAATTCCATCTCCCCGAAGAATCGTAGTGTGCCGAAGTTGCCCAGGATGACGTTGATGGCCAGAAACACCATGCTGACGGGAATAAAAACTTTGGAGAAAGATTCATTGAACAGGCTGTTCAAGATTTGTAACATTCTATAGGATTTCAAGCTCCTACCAAGGGATTCCAGATGTTTGTCCCTGCAATTTTGTTTTCAAACAGGTTTTTTAAAAATGTACTTGCTAATCCGATAGGCCGCTTGCGGGTTTGACAAAAGTGTAAGCCCGAAAACATTTATCACTCCAGATATTATGCCGCTCGATTCAAGGTCGATGCCTTTTACTGTTTTTGGATTTGGTTTTTTATGTCAATGATTGCCTTTTTTTAAAATTTGGAATCAAAAAAGTGTAAGCCGAATAATGATTACATTATCGAAAAGACGGTTTTAAAAAATATAAAAAATTAATGGAGTTCAGGGCCGAATTTTCAGGTTACAGGATCCGAACATAGCTCGAACTCAAATGATTAATGACTTATTATTACTGGATAGAGCAGTCTAAGATTTCCTGTGTTAATTTTGTGTATAAGGTAATTATACCTGTACTGGAGAATCTGTTTGCAGGTCTGTACATGGAATACGGCTGAGAAAACATGGAAGTACCCGGACGTAAAATTGGAGATGACTCTGTAATAAGCGTACAAACCCCAAATTCCTAGAGTGACTGCGTTCCTGTAAGCTTCCGGGGTATAAGAGTAAACGTAATGTGTTTTGGTCCCTTCTGCAGCCACCATGAGACCTTGGAAGAAGCTTTGGCTGGCACTAACGATCAAATGGGCCCTCACCACTCGATGATCTGTTGACGGAGGTAATACTGATTCTTTAAAATACGATCTGGTTCCCAGAGCCTGATTCATGTAAGTTATCATTTCATCCCCTTTAAGGTGAACGCTAATGCTGAGGGATAGGACGAAAATCCAACTAAGGAAAATGAAAAAAATTAAGCACCAATTTCCTCGAGACATTTGATCATCCTTCAGACCTCGGATGAGTTCTAGGGTAACTTGTGTAGTTTCCATACACATAATTACAATCTGAAGAAAGAACCAGGTTACATATTTGATGCTTTTTCTGTTCAGGTTGAGGCGATGATGTTCCTTGTCGTAAGTAAACGGTAATGCATTAATGTTTATTGCCGTTCTGAAGTAGATTGCCATGTATTGAAAAGACTTGGCGACGTCTTCCCCTGATTTCCATTCTTGGGCTGTATTTTCAGGGCTTTTGTTTTTTAGAGGACTCATTTTAATCCAATATTCAGTTTTTTGTATTGTAAAGTTGACAGTAACAGAAAGTGAAACTATAGTTCTGATCTCAGGGTTTTTCCAGTAGATGTTGGAGATTTCGGTTGACAGTGGAACAATAACTACTGACCTCAAGGAATGCTTGGCATATACAAATATTTATGTGCCATAGTTACATCTGATTATAGTGTCCATTTCATTTTCCAGAAGGATGACACAAGTACTGGGCGTGTGAGAGTCTCATTAAATTGGTTATTACTGCCCGCATGGTTAATGCAAAATATCGTGTGTGATTAAAATAGGTTTGCAACAGTTTCTCTGTAGATATAATGCAATGATTTCCCTAATTAAGCGGCTCAATAACAATCCAGAGGTGCGCTCAAGTTGACACAGATACATACATACATACATACATAATATCATACAAGCCTCAAATTCTGGTCATCCGTCCAGTCGTATCTATTATGTTTATTTTACCACGACGGAGTTAATTACAGCTCATTGTTTCTATAAGGTTACCGTCAAAATATCCCCTCTCATAAGGGGTTCTCTTGGAGCGAGAGTTACTGAAAGTAGGGACAAGAGAACTTCATTTATGGATTAGATTTCAGTTTGGGTCTGAGAAAACTTTCAGTAGTTGGCTGACAAATTATCTCGCAATCAGTAATGTCACGAGAAACTATGTGCCTTATACAAGAGGCCAAGTACAGTTTCTATACATGCATTTTGAAGATAGAAAATCCTAATTTGATTTTAATACTTTCATGCTCAATGCATAGTACATTTGATATTTCGAATGAAATTCAAATTCAGGCGATATTTCCAGTCTTTCTGAATTGGGCTGTCAATTTTTGTTGTCTTGCAGTTGCAGATTTGTTTGCATGCCCAAACTTAAAAAGCACTTCTCCATTTCTAGGGTATCCCCTCGGCCTGTCCTGTTATTTCTTCATTTCGGGGTCTAGAATTGTTGCTCCGGAAAGTCGCTCTACTTGAGGTTTGTACACGTACTTGCATATCCTTTGATTATAGTCTGAATGGTTTGCTTACAACTACAACTTACTGCAATAATAATGTTCATTTAAAGGAAAATTTCCTGCACAAATACTTACCAATGGTGTATGTTCCCATTAAAACTCCTTCAACGTGCGATTTGAAAGAAGGAAAAACCAAATGAAATGTTTCTTGACTACTTTGCCAAGAGCGTTAATTGATTCATTTGACGCAATGAATTTAGTGGAGAATCAATCAATCCGGTTAGCATGACAACATGCTTATTGATGCAATAACGGCAAGATAAATACCAGCAATTAGACGTAGTATGAAGCAAACTACAGGTTTTGAGAGGGTAATTTTAATCAATAGTCCGTGAATAGAAAGGGATATTAAAAACTTTGTGCATACTAACAAGACTGAAGACAAGTATAAAGATGTTCCAATTTTGGTTCGTACTAGACACGGAAGGCCGATAATTATTTAAGTTCTACCGTTAGCTCAAACGGACCACAGTAGCTATTAATTATAGGTTGAGCCCGGACACCCCGTCTGCAATCAACAATGTTGTTCATACTTAGATTTGGAAGTAATATTGCATCATCGGGATATATTCTAACGTATAGCAACTTAAAATAACGAGGTACATTTATAGCAACTACAAATAAAGTTACCTAAGAAGATTGCACCGGAAAGCGTCTAGTCTGTGCATGGCATCGTCAGTGTTTTCACGTCCAGAACCGTCCCCAATGTTAGAGTCCCAAAGTACAGACGCGACTGCACCGGTGAAGGGAAATAATCTAGGAACAATATTTGTCTGATCAACGTATTCACCCCAAATTGCGGCTTCTCCTCCTAGAATTTGGCTCCATTGGCTCTGTGGTACTGAAAATCAAATAAATAAATAGCGCGTTAAAAATAACGTGGATTACTTAGATTTGAACCCGTTTAATGTTTTTTGTACCTCCTGTGGTTGCAATAGGATCACATTCGTAGTATTTTCTCCATGTTTCTCCGTATTCAATGTAATTGATGTACCAACAAGCTGACAGCAACACTGTATAGCCTTGGTTAATAATCTCCTACAGGATAAAAACTATAATACTAACTTTCCTTGGATAGCGTCCTCGCTGAAGATTTGACAATAATGCGATTTACTTACTTACTAATAACCACTGCTCGTCGTACTTAACGTTAGTAACATATAAGAAATTCGCATACTTCTACAACTGTAAAAAAAGGCATAATTTAGTAAGAATTAAAAGTTCACGTACATTCCATTGGGACTTCCATAGCCAATCTTTCCAGACTTGAATAATGACATTTTTATCCAGCTGTAAAAACATAGCTTTTTATACATCTGTATATTCCATAAACCAAAGATGGGCCCCTTGCCTATATCTAGGCCCTTTTATAGACAAAAATTCTAGGGAGGAAGCAAAAAAACAAGAATCTAGGCTAGGATATAGGCAAGGTTCAATAGGATATATATGCAAATAAAATATTATAGGAAGTTTGGGGAATAAATATAGGCATCTAGGAAATGTAGGCTAGGAGCTTCATAAGTAAATATAATATGAAGGGAGCAGGTATGCTACTGATGCCGACATGCCGAGTAGGGGTATGGTTATGCATTGGTGCACTGAACAATAAAATGTATGCATATAATTTCGAAGAGGAATGTATAAGTTTACATTGGGAAATCCCTACCTTTTATACTACAACAAATAAGCAATGGTTGTAAAAATGCGGAGAAGTAAAGCATGTTATAGCACGATTGTTAGGACATCTGGGCGACAATGGTATAACAAATTTTCAGCGTGGAACAGACCAACAAACCAACATACCAACGTAGCAATAAATAAATATAGTATTATTAAGTACAGGATATTTCGACATACACACATGCGGGGTTTTCGGTTTTCTGTAGGGACTTTAAGGGTGTGCTTATATAGTAGCAGTTATATAACAAGTTATATGTTTTGAACTTCCTAATAGGGTATAGCTGCATGATACTCCCAAAAGGAATACTATAAGAACATTTATTGGGATATATGTAGGTAGGCATCTCCCTGTTTCCTATATTATAGGAAGGAACTTCGTGTTGCCTTAGCCTTTATAGGATTTAAGGAAGGCGTTTGGTTGAGCATTACCTTAAAAGGGGGAGATAACTTGGCGAGGATTATAATTATAGAAAATAGGGAGGCGCATTATGTTAGTTTAATTATAGGAAGGAAATAGGCTAGGTGAATTACAAGGCCCATCTTTGCCATAAACCATAAATATTAAAATGGAAACGTCAGCAGTTGTATGTAGCATATGTCACGTTGTTCTACTACCTCCACTCCTTCATCTAGTGGATCTTGCCACCCTCACGATTGCGAAGCTACATTCAGCTACAGGGAAGCATACGCAGTAGCAATATACTCTCAATATTGCTATACCGCAGCACACTAGTGCATATGCCTACTTGGAGTAGGATGCAAAGCAATACGAGTATGGTTGTGTTGCAAAACATGGCATGCTTTCTCATCATACCTAAGTATAATCTGCAGCATATTCCAGTCACTAGGGAAACAAATACTCGAAGGTATCATATCGAAGTATCCCTTCGCTTAGTGCTATTAACGATTAAAATACGTCGCATAGTGCCTAGACTGCGTAATAGGTTACTTATGTACTGGAATTTAAGCGGGATGACCTTACTTTCTTTTATGTAACGGTTTTAGCCTTTGTTTCAAATTGTGTACGTACATCCGCAGATTCTTTAAGGGGTTTAGCCTCACTGTTTTACGTGAAAGAATTGAAGCCATTAAATTTAGTTCCTAATTGTGTATTTAATAGTACATAGTCCTGAGATTGCACGTACAAAAGAATTAGAATAAGCAATTATTGTTTATATTTAATTTTTCTATTGTCGTTGTGAACTCATTTAGTGCATAGTATTTAATACTTGCGGATTTATAAAAATTCAGGTAAACAAGAAAATGAAGCCGTCATGCATGCACGGCGGCTTCAGGGGTTAATAATACTTTATTTATTTGAGCTGTTGTTAATTTTTATTGACTCTAATGTATATACTGATTTTGTAATATATTATTCATCAAAGCACGCCTTCCAGAAATAATTTATTGTCTTTGTTGTAGATGTTTTTAATTTATTGTTTTTATTATTTCAGCTATTATTTATTATTTCAGCTAAAAAGGGACAAAATCTGTTATCCGGTTCATATTATATTATGTATTACACATGTTTGTTATGATTGTTACATATTATATAGATACGGGCGTACCGTTTGGATTATGAACAACATGAAATAATTGGAGTGGAATCGGAGTATTTTTACGACAGCTTAAACTAGGACAACACTAAGGAAAATGCAGAGGAAATTTTCGTCAATAATGATAGTCGATAAATGTTGCCGCTATGCATGCATAGTGGCATTTTAATTTTACATTATTAATTCATATTTTTGCTTGTTTAGCTAATCTCGTTGTTTCGATAAATTGCAATTTATGTTGTTGTATATTTATGAAATGTTATACTATTTCAGCAATAATTTCTGAGGATTTATTACATACGGTGTATATGTATATTTGTGTCATTACTGTTGTGTATTTGATGGTTCAAAGGGTATTAAATAATAATAATTAAAAATATATCTACCACTTTTCCAGTATTTCCAGTCAGCATAATCCATTATAACAACTTGGCATATACTTATCATTATATTATGTAGGAGCGCAACCTAGCATACTCGCCGGTGGCACATTTTAAAATATCATTTTGTGGGATATACCGTCAATTATAATATAAATAAGTACTAGGAAATGTGATTGCCACAAGTATGTGCGCTGATATACTATACAGTACTTACAAGCAGCTACAACAGTAAGCTTGGTTGTGCTCCGTGTAGCTCTTTCAGGCACATCTCTGTGTAGCAATTTTGACCGTTCGGCATACTTATTTCGACTTTTGCAGCACAACTCTCTGCTGTGCTTTAAGTAGCTCCGCAATCGTGAGGGCAGGCGATTGGTGTCACATTCAGGCTTCGGACCATTTCCACATGTCGAGTGGTGTAATGGCCTTGAACTTGACTAAGATTAGTATAGCCGTTTTGCTTCATAAATTCTTTGATGACAGGCGAAGAGTTCCAACAGGGTGCATAAACTTCATCCATACCAAGATGAATGTGTGTAATGTTTGGAACGGTGTCTACAACCTCGGTAAAGAATTCTCTCATAAACGTATATGACAGCTCATTGGTTGGGTCTAAGTTCTCGTAAGCTGCATGATGTGGGGGATTCGGAGTTCCAGGCGTTTCACCATCTCCGTAACATGGCGTCAGAATCTCTGGAAAAGTAAATACCTTGAAGTTATATAACAAACCCTTTTGTAATATTCTTAGCTACTTTCTTTTTAACTTTCACTGTACGTAATAGGTATACACCTGCTATATAATCCCAATCAAAAGCACCCCTTGTAGGAGCATTTAATTCATATTGTATTTCTATTGTATTTTTTTCTTCTTATAAGTCTATATGTATCACTACAAGCTTCCAAGTTCTAATACTTTTCGAACTTATCCTACTGCATCCTAAATGTAATGCACGTACACAATTACTTATATGCCTTAATGTACTAATGTAATAACCAATTCAAAAAACTTATTGTTCCCACAAAATAGAGTCGTAATGACCTTGGTGAGATCTTCCGATAGCGTTAACATGTCCAGGAGTGTCAAATTCGAGAATCACTCGAATACCTCGGACTCGAGCTGCATCAATTATTCTACTGACAGTTTCTGGAGTATAAACTTGCCGCCTGCTGTAAGCGCCCTGTTAAATAGTACATTAAAAATATTCATAATTACTGATAATGACTAGACTACAATAAAATTATTGAGACACCGAATACTGTAAATACTTTAGATATGTATTAGTTATTTAATAATACTTTTTCTGACAATTCCGGGAATTTCCGACTGACGTATGGAAAACTCTGGTCATCGATCACATGCCAGTGGAACACGTTGAATTTGTTGTACATCATGATAGTGAGGATCTTAATGATCATTTTTTCGGGCAGGTAATGTCTACTCGAGTCGAGCATAATACCTCGATGAGAAAAACGAGGCAAGTCCACAATTTGAGTCACGTTAATATTGTACAAGGAATAGTCGTCATTCGCTGGCCACAACAATTGGTACAAAGATTCCAAAGCCCTTAATGCACCTGCAGTATTATTAGCTCGAATTTCAACTCGTGCATCTTCGGTAACATCAAGTTGATCTAAAGAAAAGTTACACAAATTAAATCTAAAATTTAACACTTCAATACTTAGTATACTGAAATAAAATTACCTGAATTTCAGTAATTCTTGCAAATAAAAATAAATAAAAATAATTGAAGTATAATAAATCACACTTACACCGTTCCTCTTCCGTAAACTCTCCTCGGAAAGTTTCTTCACAACGATCAGCTCTATCAAGGACCACATCCACCAGAGAAATTCCTCCTTCAATTCTCACTGAATTCAAACTCCTAATAGCATCTGTGTAATGATTCCTGGCCCATTCCAGATTAGAACAAGAGATCGTTTCCCCTCTGGCATTTTTTACAACTATATTTAAGTTGGCATTATCCAAAGCAAAGAACCGAACATTTTGTGAATGTGATTGAGGACGAGGCCAAATACTTCCTACCGGCGGAGGAGTTCCCTAATCAAATAAATAAATAATAATTATATTTTTCAAATTGCATTAATATATTCATAATGTAGTAAATATGAAGCACAGCGGTTGGTATTGACAGGAATGGAAAAAAGTTCTTATAATACAATTTTCTCAGAGTATTTAATCTCAACAATAATTCGGTACATATATTTCCCTAATAATTAAAAAAAGGCTTACGTAAAGTTCATGCTGAGGAGATAGAGGGACCACAACACCGTGAACATGGACGAATCCTAAGAAAAACAAAATAAATATCGAACTCATGGCTCGATCTATCATTGTGTTGCTGGCGGATAAAAGGTGTTGAATATAATCCTACATTAACTAAAATGAAGATTTAATTATTATTGCATTGGCTCTTATCCAGTCCATTCCCTTGTCAGTGGCACTTGTCAAGGGCGTTGTTATTCCTATATCTGATTAAAGTATCATGAAAACAAATTCAGGGTTTAATAGAATTTAGTATGTACTGTAATAATTACTGAGTATGAGATAGTTATCAGCATAAATAAATAGCACTCAGCAAGATAGGTGTGTACATATACTTAGGTAAATAAAAATAACATTCAACATTGGGCAACAAAAAATCGCAACATATGTATATATATTGAAGAAACATCACAATTAAAATGGTTTGTCCGTATGTTTAGGTATAAGATTCACATGGAACAAGGCTGTTTTACCTAAATGGACAGTGTATAAACACGAGCTTACAAAATGAGCAAATGATTATGAACTCTACAAAATAACTAAAAAATGGTTGATTTAAAGATTTTATGAAAGTTAGCTTTTTAGGAACAAGAATATTAGACTATTCACTTTAATACTAAAGTCTTTATTCATGATGGAATCAAATTACGCGTTTAGTTAACCATAGAATGAAACGATTCAAAATCGGTGGTTTGAATTTTGCAAAATAAGCAAATAGCAGAACAAAACATGATTGCCCAAGCATATCCTGGTTATAGCATGCTGTCAAACATCCTGTTTGTAAATCAACTAATACATCTCACTTTCAGGCATGATTGTACATAGTGTAGCATAAAAAACAGATGAGTTGGAAATATAAATAAGTATTGTAAAACAGTTACAAAAGGTTTTAATGGAATTTTGCCATGTAAATGTGGCTTCAAGGGCTTACACAGGTAATAAATCATTCTTATGATAAACTAACTAACCCCGGCTGATATTAAGAAGAGGCTGATAACAAGCAGCGATAAGTAGCTACTCCCCGAACTATATCCACGACCCGCAGTAACAGAAAGTTTTTAAACATAAAGCTACTATATAAAAATTCACGAGCTTATAATGACAATTAAATAGGATCAACCCCAGCATGATACAAAAAATGGGTATCAAATATCGTCAAAAACGTAAATTTATGATTAATTATTGGCCTCTTATCAAGTTAAGCTCCTTGAGAATATTTTTATCATCCATTATCGCAAGAATTCTGGAATGTCTACAAAAATAATTAGCACTACATTCGATAAATAACTACAAACCTTGTGATTACATATATGTAATCTTACATAAGAGGATTTTAGAATCTTGGTACTAAGACTTGAAGTATTAAATTAGAATTATTAATGATTATAGACTACGAAATGGCTTGAACGGATTAAAGTTATTAATAACCCTGCACCTCCATCCAAGTTTTTTCTCCGAGAGATTTCTTGAAATGCTCATCCACTGCAACCAACAAAGAAAATAAGCATGGAATAGCTGGTTGATTAAAACAAATGCATGTGTATTTTAATGAACCCCATTTCAGTGTCAAAAATACAAGAAGTTCTTAACGAAGCAACCCAGATTTGAAACCTTTAGTAGTACTATACACTAATTGACCAATATAGCTAAAGACACACCAAAATCAGCATTAAAACTTTCACACTGACCTAATGGATCCCCGTCGGCTGAGATTGACGTGCGAACCAACGAGCATCTTGCGTCCTGAAGCGTACCACTGAAGGCGTTTGAATTGCCTGCAAATTAAGAGTTATGGAGTTGGTAATTATTATAGGTAAATGTTTTGATATCACAGCAGGAATGGATTTACGGGGTGGCCCACCCTGACCCGGCCAGGATATAATATTTAGGACCAGGGTAAAAAAATATTAACGAAGGCCCTCATATTGCATGCGTTCAACAAATCTATTTTGAGGGTCAGCGCCTGGGTAGCAATTATTTTATTAATCCACCCCTGTCACACAGGGACAGAGGTATACTCTTCTTATAAGAGCACCCATTGTCTTAATGATGAATTTGTACTCACCGTAGATCATGTTGTACACACGTGGACCCAAAGCTTGGAGAAAATGTTCTTCAGGATTGGCGCCGGAAGGGTTCTCCAATTGCTGTGATTTACGCGTGGCAAAAGAAATAACCGAGGGTCTATTTCTCTTGACTGATTCCTTGATTTTAGTTCCCGGAAAGTAATTAGCCAAATCCGATTCTGCCAGCTTCCGCTTCTTGGGTGGATGAATAGTCAAATCCAATGGAGAGTCCGCGGTTCCGTTCCATCTTGTGCCATTTAGGTTCTCACAGTGCCCCGCTTCTGCTGCAAATACAATAATTTACGTTTTTAAATGAAATAACGAACTCTAGTTCCCAACAATAAAGTAACGCATTTATGTAAAGATTGTTTGTCCTCGTAGACTTACGTCCAGGTTTCTCTGGGAGTTCTACTTGCTGCAGTTCCTTATTATCACAATTAATAACAGTCTCCGGAATGTCCACCCTCATGACCTCCGTTATTTTGTGCTCATATCCTAACGAGCCAACTAGACTAACAACATCTTGCTGTTTACCTTCCATTCCTAAACTGACAACAGCTGTTCCAAAATGTTTCAAGTATAAAGATCACTACTTTAAAAATACTATTAAGAAACTAATTTTGACAGTCAAAAGATTATTAATTAGTTTCAGCAGTCACACTGCGCTACGACAGGTTACAACTCCCTGTTCGAGAGTTGAATGAGGATTTTACTTTACTGATGGGGCCCCTCTATGCCCGGAATTTTAAGAAGGATTTTGGGGAAAAGAATAGACATTTTCTTATCTTTCCTTTGGAATTCCTTTGAAAACATTCAGGTTGAGCATTGAGACCATGAGAGTTGCTTTGATTGTCCTTCAATTTCACTGACGAAGACTAATTCATTCATTCAAGCTGAAGTCATTCATTTCTTTGTAATGTAGAAACTATACGTCCGGGAATTCAGGTATTGACAGTTTTGGATGGCCGAATGTACTTTATTTCGTCTTCTTCTGTGTGGTTTTACTTCCAGTCTTTCCTGTTAAGGGCATTAATCATCTCGCTTAGCTGAACCGACCCATTTAAGTTCCTGCGGATTCAAATAATGATTGCATTCTCTGAATAACATAAAATTCTATTCAGCTCTAGATTTACCTTACAATGCAAGGATGAATGAGTGAGGATGGCCGGAAATAACGTTGTGTCGTACATACATTCAGTAATAATTGATGAAACGAGCAACTTTCAAATACTTCAATGAGCACAAACGCGTTTATACGATGAACATTCAAATCATATTCAAACACAAAAAGGCATTCAATCTTATGAAATAAAAGATATTCTAATAAAGTACTTACAGAATTGGATTTCCAAACGGAGTATATGAGCAGGCGCTATTCAAAACCAAAATACAGATAGTACCAGACTGAGCAGTGTAGCTTCAGCAAAATAGTTTTAGGTCTACCCGAATATTTGCAAGTCTAAAGTAGAAAATCTGGAAAGTTTGCATTAAATTAAAGCATACAAACATTTTATAACAATCGCTAAAATTTCTGTACGCCTGATTATGACTCGTTATTGAGGTTATTGTCTGTTTAGACTGGAATTAGGAAATATTATTTAAATTTGTCAGATATGTTTGCATTTAATATACAACTTTAAAGGCACATCTACATAATTGAATATATTTATTGTCTTGAAACAAAACGAAACAAATCAGTGATAAAAGAAATAATTTTTCTGCTACCAATATCAACAGTGCCTACTCATGCCAAGATGTTATATTATCTGCATGGCTTATATAATAGCATGCACGTTCATATTTAAACTCTTATTATATATAAACATCATCATAAAGTCATAAATGTTTACAAGAATAAAACAAGGGTTAATTTCCAAAGGCATTGTTCTATGTTATTATTATTACATGATTGTATTAAAATCACTTTTAATTGCAAGATTATAAAAGCTGAGCAAAACCTAACACAAAGAGAAAGAATTGTAGTAGGCAATACATTTTATACAAATCAGAAGCAATTAGCATTTAATTTCAGAAACGTAAGACAAACAAACACCAAATGAAAACATAGATAATAATTGTAAGTTTATATGTTCTACTGAGATGGATACTAATTAAATCGCAACATATGCAAATCGTCCCTCCATTCTAATTTTGAGTACAAGCTAATTGAGATTCGAGGCTGACCGAACATTTCCGAGGAAAGATTTAGTATAAATATGTAAACGTCAATCTTGTAATTTAACCTGCCGCTGACGAAGCTGCGAAATCATAAATTCTTTGAGTCGATGCCGCTTCATTACCAAAAGTTTTTCAATTTTTGATTGATACTCCTCAGACAGTTCTCGAATCATTAAATCCACCTCAGCAACTTGGGATTCGCTGGTTTCGGAGTCAGCACTGAATGATTATAATTATTTACAAAACTGCATATAATTTGATGCAGTCTATTTAGATTTATATAAAGAACACTCACGATTTACAAATTAAAATGTTATACCTCGGGCGAATTTTCCGGCTCTGTAACGTGTTAGTCACACAAGACCTTAACATAGCATTGATACATTCCTGGTGTTGTTTCTCCAGTGTTGTCATACAGTCCATAATCGGATCAATCAATTTGTCAAGCGACGAGGAATGACTCCGTGAATGACGAAGAGCTGTAGCCTGACTCGATTTACGCCCTAGCTCCACCAACTGATCATTGGTTTCTGTCGACAGTGTTCCAAATAATTAAAATTCACTTTATTAATATACCAAGTTGTCACTGGTCTCATTACTGTTACTGATACAAGTAAAAACATATTTGAAAAGTTATAAAATTCACGTCATCAAGTAGTTCAATGAGCTTACGTTCTCTACGGTCAGAATGTGCGACCTGTTTCGAAGTACTGCGTACAACAAACGTACCACTCCTTCTTAAATGACTTGTTCCGGTTGCAGACCTCACATTATCCTGCAGATTAAAACACGCAGAGCTCATTAATAAATTGATTTCCAAGAGCAAATGAAGTACCAATTTGTATTCTAATAAAGTCAGAAATAGACATTTAGTTTCTAATCAAACAGGAACAGAAAAAATAAAGCACTGATGAAGTGATTCACAATACAAATGCACAGAGACTAGTGAATAAATTGTTTTAAGTAACATTAGAAGCACCTTTTCATCGTTTTCGATAACGTACGTCGTTTCAAACTGATCAGCCTTTTCGGATCTTTCGTCCTCTACTTTCGTACAACTTCTCGATCTACGATGAGTCATGGATGGCGGCCGGGAGTTATCTTTCGTAGTGTCAAGGCTGCTTTTACTACAACTTTTCAACGGAGTTAACTTTTCAGTCACACTCGATCTAGGTCTAGATCCATGGGATGAAACTAGTGCCGCAGCAGCCTCTCGAAAGTACTGTATTGTTGTTTGCCTCTGTGGGTGTCTCGGTGCACGTTTTGCAATTTTGTGAGAACTTGCTGCCTGTGCAAAAATAT
>OX359248.1:54270849-54500955 GCA_947179485.1 Allacma fusca | reverse complement strand
TACTATTAAATACACAATTAGGAACTAAATTTAATGGCTTCAATTCTTTCACGTAAAACAGTGAGGCTAAACCCCTTAAAGAATCTGCGGATGTACGTACACAATTTGAAACAAAGGCTAAAACCGTTACATAAAAGAAAGTAAGGTCATCCCGCTTAAATTCCAGTACATAAGTAACCTATTACGCAGTCTAGGCACTATGCGACGTATTTTAATCGTTAATAGCACTAAGCGAAGGGATACTTCGATATGATACCTTCGAGTATTTGTTTCCCTAGTGACTGGAATATGCTGCAGATTATACTTAGGTATGATGAGAAAGCATGCCATGTTTTGCAACACAACCATACTCGTATTGCTTTGCATCCTACTCCAAGTAGGCATATGCACTAGTGTGCTGCGGTATAGCAATATTGAGAGTATATTGCTACTGCGTATGCTTCCCTGTAGCTGAATGTAGCTTCGCAATCGTGAGGGTGGCAAGATCCACTAGATGAAGGAGTGGAGGTAGTAGAACAACGTGACATATGCTACATACAACTGCTGACGTTTCCATTTTAATATTTATGGTTTATGGCAAAGATGGGCCTTGTAATTCACCTAGCCTATTTCCTTCCTATAATTAAACTAACATAATGCGCCTCCCTATTTTCTATAATTATAATCCTCGCCAAGTTATCTCCCCCTTTTAAGGTAATGCTCAACCAAACGCCTTCCTTAAATCCTATAAAGGCTAAGGCAACACGAAGTTCCTTCCTATAATATAGGAAACAGGGAGATGCCTACCTACATATATCCCAATAAATGTTCTTATAGTATTCCTTTTGGGAGTATCATGCAGCTATACCCTATTAGGAAGTTCAAAACATATAACTTGTTATATAACTGCTACTATATAAGCACACCCTTAAAGTCCCTACAGAAAACCGAAAACCCCGCATGTGTGTATGTCGAAATATCCTGTACTTAATAATACTATATTTATTTATTGCTACGTTGGTATGTTGGTTTGTTGGTCTGTTCCACGCTGAAAATTTGTTATACCATTGTCGCCCAGATGTCCTAACAATCGTGCTATAACATGCTTTACTTCTCCGCATTTTTACAACCATTGCTTATTTGTTGTAGTATAAAAGGTAGGGATTTCCCAATGTAAACTTATACATTCCTCTTCGAAATTATATGCATACATTTTATTGTTCAGTGCACCAATGCATAACCATACCCCTACTCGGCATGTCGGCATCAGTAGCATACCTGCTCCCTTCATATTATATTTACTTATGAAGCTCCTAGCCTACATTTCCTAGATGCCTATATTTATTCCCCAAACTTCCTATAATATTTTATTTGCATATATATCCTATTGAACCTTGCCTATATCCTAGCCTAGATTCTTGTTTTTTTGCTTCCTCCCTAGAATTTTTGTCTATAAAAGGGCCTAGATATAGGCAAGGGGCCCATCTTTGGTTTATGGAATATACAGATGTATAAAAAGCTATGTTTTTACAGCTGGATAAAAATGTCATTATTCAAGTCTGGAAAGATTGGCTATGGAAGTCCCAATGGAATGTACGTGAACTTTTAATTCTTACTAAATTATGCCTTTTTTTACAGTTGTAGAAGTATGCGAATTTCTTATATGTTACTAACGTTAAGTACGACGAGCAGTGGTTATTAGTAAGTAAGTAAATCGCATTATTGTCAAATCTTCAGCGAGGACGCTATCCAAGGAAAGTTAGTATTATAGTTTTTATCCTGTAGGAGATTATTAACCAAGGCTATACAGTGTTGCTGTCAGCTTGTTGGTACATCAATTACATTGAATACGGAGAAACATGGAGAAAATACTACGAATGTGATCCTATTGCAACCACAGGAGGTACAAAAAACATTAAACGGGTTCAAATCTAAGTAATCCACGTTATTTTTAACGCGCTATTTATTTATTTGATTTTCAGTACCACAGAGCCAATGGAGCCAAATTCTAGGAGGAGAAGCCGCAATTTGGGGTGAATACGTTGATCAGACAAATATTGTTCCTAGATTATTTCCCTTCACCGGTGCAGTCGCGTCTGTACTTTGGGACTCTAACATTGGGGACGGTTCTGGACGTGAAAACACTGACGATGCCATGCACAGACTAGACGCTTTCCGGTGCAATCTTCTTAGGTAACTTTATTTGTAGTTGCTATAAATGTACCTCGTTATTTTAAGTTGCTATACGTTAGAATATATCCCGATGATGCAATATTACTTCCAAATCTAAGTATGAACAACATTGTTGATTGCAGACGGGGTGTCCGGGCTCAACCTATAATTAATAGCTACTGTGGTCCGTTTGAGCTAACGGTAGAACTTAAATAATTATCGGCCTTCCGTGTCTAGTACGAACCAAAATTGGAACATCTTTATACTTGTCTTCAGTCTTGTTAGTATGCACAAAGTTTTTAATATCCCTTTCTATTCACGGACTATTGATTAAAATTACCCTCTCAAAACCTGTAGTTTGCTTCATACTACGTCTAATTGCTGGTATTTATCTTGCCGTTATTGCATCAATAAGCATGTTGTCATGCTAACCGGATTGATTGATTCTCCACTAAATTCATTGCGTCAAATGAATCAATTAACGCTCTTGGCAAAGTAGTCAAGAAACATTTCATTTGGTTTTTCCTTCTTTCAAATCGCACGTTGAAGGAGTTTTAATGGGAACATACACCATTGGTAAGTATTTGTGCAGGAAATTTTCCTTTAAATGAACATTATTATTGCAGTAAGTTGTAGTTGTAAGCAAACCATTCAGACTATAATCAAAGGATATGCAAGTACGTGTACAAACCTCAAGTAGAGCGACTTTCCGGAGCAACAATTCTAGACCCCGAAATGAAGAAATAACAGGACAGGCCGAGGGGATACCCTAGAAATGGAGAAGTGCTTTTTAAGTTTGGGCATGCAAACAAATCTGCAACTGCAAGACAACAAAAATTGACAGCCCAATTCAGAAAGACTGGAAATATCGCCTGAATTTGAATTTCATTCGAAATATCAAATGTACTATGCATTGAGCATGAAAGTATTAAAATCAAATTAGGATTTTCTATCTTCAAAATGCATGTATAGAAACTGTACTTGGCCTCTTGTATAAGGCACATAGTTTCTCGTGACATTACTGATTGCGAGATAATTTGTCAGCCAACTACTGAAAGTTTTCTCAGACCCAAACTGAAATCTAATCCATAAATGAAGTTCTCTTGTCCCTACTTTCAGTAACTCTCGCTCCAAGAGAACCCCTTATGAGAGGGGATATTTTGACGGTAACCTTATAGAAACAATGAGCTGTAATTAACTCCGTCGTGGTAAAATAAACATAATAGATACGACTGGACGGATGACCAGAATTTGAGGCTTGTATGATATTATGTATGTATGTATGTATGTATCTGTGTCAACTTGAGCGCACCTCTGGATTGTTATTGAGCCGCTTAATTAGGGAAATCATTGCATTATATCTACAGAGAAACTGTTGCAAACCTATTTTAATCACACACGATATTTTGCATTAACCATGCGGGCAGTAATAACCAATTTAATGAGACTCTCACACGCCCAGTACTTGTGTCATCCTTCTGGAAAATGAAATGGACACTATAATCAGATGTAACTATGGCACATAAATATTTGTATATGCCAAGCATTCCTTGAGGTCAGTAGTTATTGTTCCACTGTCAACCGAAATCTCCAACATCTACTGGAAAAACCCTGAGATCAGAACTATAGTTTCACTTTCTGTTACTGTCAACTTTACAATACAAAAAACTGAATATTGGATTAAAATGAGTCCTCTAAAAAACAAAAGCCCTGAAAATACAGCCCAAGAATGGAAATCAGGGGAAGACGTCGCCAAGTCTTTTCAATACATGGCAATCTACTTCAGAACGGCAATAAACATTAATGCATTACCGTTTACTTACGACAAGGAACATCATCGCCTCAACCTGAACAGAAAAAGCATCAAATATGTAACCTGGTTCTTTCTTCAGATTGTAATTATGTGTATGGAAACTACACAAGTTACCCTAGAACTCATCCGAGGTCTGAAGGATGATCAAATGTCTCGAGGAAATTGGTGCTTAATTTTTTTCATTTTCCTTAGTTGGATTTTCGTCCTATCCCTCAGCATTAGCGTTCACCTTAAAGGGGATGAAATGATAACTTACATGAATCAGGCTCTGGGAACCAGATCGTATTTTAAAGAATCAGTATTACCTCCGTCAACAGATCATCGAGTGGTGAGGGCCCATTTGATCGTTAGTGCCAGCCAAAGCTTCTTCCAAGGTCTCATGGTGGCTGCAGAAGGGACCAAAACACATTACGTTTACTCTTATACCCCGGAAGCTTACAGGAACGCAGTCACTCTAGGAATTTGGGGTTTGTACGCTTATTACAGAGTCATCTCCAATTTTACGTCCGGGTACTTCCATGTTTTCTCAGCCGTATTCCATGTACAGACCTGCAAACAGATTCTCCAGTACAGGTATAATTACCTTATACACAAAATTAACACAGGAAATCTTAGACTGCTCTATCCAGTAATAATAAGTCATTAATCATTTGAGTTCGAGCTATGTTCGGATCCTGTAACCTGAAAATTCGGCCCTGAACTCCATTAATTTTTTATATTTTTTAAAACCGTCTTTTCGATAATGTAATCATTATTCGGCTTACACTTTTTTGATTCCAAATTTTAAAAAAAGGCAATCATTGACATAAAAAACCAAATCCAAAAACAGTAAAAGGCATCGACCTTGAATCGAGCGGCATAATATCTGGAGTGATAAATGTTTTCGGGCTTACACTTTTGTCAAACCCGCAAGCGGCCTATCGGATTAGCAAGTACATTTTTAAAAAACCTGTTTGAAAACAAAATTGCAGGGACAAACATCTGGAATCCCTTGGTAGGAGCTTGAAATCCTATAGAATGTTACAAATCTTGAACAGCCTGTTCAATGAATCTTTCTCCAAAGTTTTTATTCCCGTCAGCATGGTGTTTCTGGCCATCAACGTCATCCTGGGCAACTTCGGCACACTACGATTCTTCGGGGAGATGGAATTTAATTTATACATGAATTTCCCCCTGTTTTCGTTAATGATGCTGATCTTTGTTTTCACATTTTACCCAAACAATGCGAAAGTATTTGATGAGTCACTCTCAGCCCCGACCAAATTAATGATGTCCTATGTGCGTCCGTCCCCAACAAGCGAGGAAAGGGACAGGTACAGGATCGGACGAAAGCAGGGGACTGAAGAAGAAATCAATGTGACTTCATCAGCAGTAGTAAGCCGCAATACTCCAAGAGTTAATACTGAAGTTGCAAAAGCCTGGACGCTCAAGGAAATTCAATGCATCGCAAGGTCCATGCCCATTATTGCTGTCCGTATTGGAAGTTTCTCTCCCATCAAGCGGAGCACGGTTGTTTCATTTTTTGATTTCCTCCTCGGCAACACCATCTCAGCTCTACTCACCTGGAAATAACTAACCTCACAAGTCATAAAACATTTACTATCACTTACTCACTTATCTTACATTATCCTTCTGTTCTAGTATTCTGTTATTTACTGGTCTGTTTGTGATTTAAGGTACCTATAATAATAAATATTATTGTTGTACTCATTAGTAGTGAACTTTATGTGATCGCAAATCAGAGGAACAAATTAACTCCATATAGTGCTTCAACTATGAAAATATATTTGCATTTAATTGTATCATTAAAATATAAGCGAATACAGGATTGTATATGTATGTACATATGTACTTCCTACTAAAACTTGTTTACATGACATTCTGAAGTTGACCTTCACAGCAGTGAATAATGGCCAACGCGTTTGTCTCAATAAACAGTATTTTGTCATCAAGGGTGGATTTAGGGGGTGGCCCGACCAGAGTAAAAAATTTAAGGCTAGGGTTAAAAAATTATCGAAGACCCTCACATTACAAGTTTAAATGCCCACAAAGCCATTTTGAGGCTTACGGTCAAGGTAAAAATTATTTTATTAATCCAACCCTTGTTTCTAGACATTTTGAGCACTAATAATAATTACTACACTAGTAGAGCATTTAGAGAGTAGCCTAAATCCACTACCGTCTAAACTAACTGTAAAGGAAGTAGAATAAAGTCAGGGTTTTTTAGAAGCAGTAGACATTTTTAAGGTTTAGTCACATTTTAAATATTTTCAAAAATAAAATTTGATGTTTGTATGTAGCAAAGAGGGCTTTCAAACGGGTACGACTAGAGAATCAGAGATCCATAAGTTGAATATTTTAGATACAGATCGCACGTATGTAGGTTCAAATATTATTTTTTGGTAACATTTTAAAAAAGGAGTAAAATTTTTGTAAATACTTTCATTATGTTAGCTTTTACAAAAAGTTCCTCAATTTTTGGTCTACTTCCTTGAAGAGAGAGTTTCTGAGCTAGCGAGATGAAACAAATTTTGAAAAATCTAGAATAAAATTTGATGGAATCGTTTGTTATCTCCTTGCCCCTTATATGGGCTAGGGGGGAGAAACACGATATAGGATACCCTATTCATGGGAATGTACTTAAATATACCTGTACTTATCAATTGAGTTATTTACAGGGTTCGTTAAACGTAGTATCTGGGTAATAACAAGTATGCTGCCCCCTATGATTTGGTGTTGATTTTGTTCCAAAACAGTAATTGGCAAAATGAAAAAATAAAAACGTCTTAAAACGCCTCCCGCTCGCAATCAAAGACAGGGCCATTAATAGTTACACCTGGAATCATACCTGGGCGCACTCGCACTCATTGAGTGCATGCCTCGCACTCAGCCTTGCACTCAACGCACTCAAATTGAGTGCGAGTGCGAGTTCCGATTTTAAATTTCTGCGCTCACAGTAATGAGGTAGAGTGATCATTCAAATTATGTGCACTCAAGAGGCAGAGGCTGAGTGCAGTGTTTTGCACTCACAACTAGGGTATACGAAATAGAAAATACACTAGAAAGTATAGTACTTACAAAATGTCAAATGCAAAATACCTTAAAAAAATTTATGACTTGAAAAATACTAAACACAAAATACGGAATGCATTTCAAGTACTATTTCAAATACAACATCTCAAAATATTCCACATCCCTGGACTTTAGTTAATTTTTTCAGAGGTATCAGCGTCCCGACTTCTAAATTGTAATTTGAGGAAAAAATTGAGCCCCATCAAATACAGCTGCTTTGACTAATTTGTCAAGGAATCATTTGAGAAATATTAAAAAATTTCCACAAAATGAAGTATAAATACATATTTAGTATTATCTTGTATTAGCTAAAACGGGGGAACATGATGAAACACCAAGTTCATTGAGAGGGGTGAGATCTATCACAAGTAACCACAAAACTAATTGTGAGACGTTGTTTTCGAAAAAAACGTTGTTGGTAAAGGAGATCCGGGTATTCAATCCAGCCATTAATTATAACACCCACTCGATGGTGCGAGAGGGCTATGAGGGCACTCAAGCTATGAGTGCGAGTGCAAAAATTTTGGGAGAGTACTTTGAGGCAGGAGTTTGAGTGCAGCGGGGCACAACTCATGAGTGCGAGCGCTAGGGGAGTTTAAAGATCCACCATTGTAATTGAGTGCGAGGCGAGTGCGAGTGCAAACGAAACGCCCAGGTATGCCTGGAATGCGTCTTAAATAAAGTGAGAGTCCCCTTCACCCTTTGCATTTCCACTCGACGTTCAAGCATATATATACTAAAACGTTTTGCCATAAATGAGCATTTTATTCTACGTACCCTACATGCTACTTATTTAAGAAATATGATAGTACCAGTATATTGTATATTGATCCTGTAAAAGCAAGTAGGGGTTCCTTCAGCTTATATTTTTCCTATCAAATCTTTTTTACATATTTATATTCATATTTTGGCATCAAAAAATATTTATCTTCAGGCCTGACTACCCGTAGCAAGTATTGCACTGGGATCTTAGGTCGTGGGTCTTCTTGTCGGCGGAAAAGGCCGATCTGTTGTCATGGAACTATTTATTACACAATTAGATCAATCTAAGGTCACGGAGCTAATCATCACCTACAAAGGCCAATATGTGGTCATGGGCCTACTTATGACTAACTAAGGTCATTCTGAGGTCATGGGACTACCTGTAATCCCCTAAGATCAATACGAGATCAATACTTGTGACCCACCAAAGTCAAATTGGGGTAATCAGACTATTTGTGACTCACTACGGTCTATATGAGGTCAAGTAGCCCTCTACATAATAATGCATATGCGATCAACAGAAGAGGTCATCTGATCACATGTACCTATAAAGTTTGACACATCACCCGTCAATATTTTGAAAACTGAAGCCGGTCTTGAAAAATTTATTACCTGCTCCGGTGCAAATTGTTTGTTTTGGTTCTATTTTTTCTCATCGCCATTTTGTTTTTTTTTCGAAAACGGAGTTTATTTGTTTTGTTTTATTCAAATAACAATAACTGAACAAAAGAACAAACTAAACGCGAACAATATTACAGCACTATCTACACACTTAATACAGGCTTCAATAATTTTAGCAGGTTTCGCTTTAATTCTACAGTAGTACAGATTACCATGTCTAACAACTCAAACAATATACCTCCGTACTTTCATGTATGGTATACACAATGGAATTAAGCATTTGCTCCCCTCAAGCCCACATAAGGGAGTGATTCATAATATATTTGATTCCCCCAGTTTCCTACTAAATTTAGCTCCAAATTTTTCGAAATTTTGCTTCATTGACCTGGGTTAGTATTTAGGGTCACAGGGTCAAACAACGACAATCAAAGTTGTGTATTTTTCAGAATGTCAATTCAAAATATTCATTTTATTATTCTCTCAATAAATTATTTTCAGAAAATGTTTTGTCGCTCATTTGTATGAAATTTTATGGGTTTATTTTTACAAGCAAATATAAGGAGAATTTGTCCTTGCATTTCCTATAACACTTTTTCGCAAATTTTGTTTGAACCAATATATTTTGTGAAAGGTTTCAGCCTTCATTTTTGTCATCGAATTTCGCACCAGAATATTCTCAATGATAATAATAATTATTATAGAGCTTTCCATCCCCGCCTTTCCTATTAATAACCTCAGCTTCAAATCTTTTGAAGCTTAAAATATAGACTTGCGAACGATTTAAGTTTAGCAACCCCCTCCTCATACACCTGTCATCAGCGTAATTGCATGACAAATTCCTCCTCCTTTTGATACCGTCATAATAGGATGCCATATATTTGGGATTTTTCCAATCTGCAGCACCCCATTCATATTTGAAAAGGTGTGGAAGTAGGGTAGCTGCCTACCTATGCGCTTAACTAAACGTAACTAACATTTACGGAACTACGAACCCATTATTCCATCAACTCCACAACTGTGCTGTGCTCGGACTGGATTTGAAGAAACGGAGCTCCGTCGTAAAAAGTCAGTTTGTAAGTTTTGTTAAACAACTAGCCACCATAATAATTAATTGCTAATTGTAGCGAAATAAGTTGTTATAGTTGTGCTCTATTACTAATTAATTATTCATAGCTTGTATTAACCATTTATTGTAAATTGATGTTGTAGATAATTATTTTTATTTTTATTGACTCACTTACGCCGTTGCGTTGATAAGCGTTAAGAATTAAGACGTGAGTCTAAAACTATTGACTATGCAACATAATAATTGCCCTTTAATTACTAATACTTTATTCCTGCTATAACTATTATATAATTTATTATGTTCTTTTTGTATTTATAGGAAACTCCGTAACGTTGGCAGCAAACTATTTTATCTTTTATCGTATACATATCGCAACCCAAGTAAGTAAGAATTGGAAGCATGTCGTAAATGTGACCACGTTATTTACACACGTCTTTTCCAAATGTTTTTGCATACCTAACCTGTAATTGTGCGTCTTGATTTGACAATTTTGTGAACTGCTGGTGGAATGGAAATTCTTGGCATTCTAAGTATACTGTATAACGGTTGACTACGACCGTTTCTTATAGTTTCTGACTCCTTGACTGATTTACATATGCCGTTAGGTAAATATTAAAGTGTTCTTTTATTTCCGTAGGAAAGTTGATTTCGGACGAGCTGACAGCGCGACAGCTGAGGGAACCCCAGGACTTATTAACTTATTAAGTACAATGAAATTTTTGGATAAAGTGAACCGGAATGCTACTGTGTGGGTAACGGTGGAAACATTTGACCTTCCACGCCCTAGTATCAGCAGCAAAAAGCACTGCTCTAGGAATGAAGTTACGACGTCGAGGAAACGCATGGAGAAGCCAAGGATGGTTGATGGCACAAAGGATAAAATGGGGGAGTCTGATGAAGAATGGGACGTTGAGGAAATCGTGGATCATCGAATCATTGACGGGAAGATCCAGTATTTAGTCAAATGGATGCACTGGCCAAAGTTCGTAAAAGATTGGTTCCAATTCATTGAATTTTTTCATTCCGAAGAGAATTTAATGCTTTATTTATGCACTGATTCACCGTTTTTTGGATGAATTTTAACGATTGCGTTTGCGAATATACTTGCAGAACAAATAACACTTGGGAGCCTCCAGAGAATCTTGAAAATAGTAAGGAATTAATTACCAGTTACACAAAGAAGGATTCACGGAAACGAGAGTATACTAAATTAGTAAGTACTGAAAATTGATCTGTAAATTGGTAAAGTTATTAGTCCCAATTTGCATTTAATACCTGATGAGAGCATAACTACTCCGGTATATCCGAGTATTTATACGTAGGCTACCTGTAAAACGAATGTGAGGTTGTTGGGGCTGAGGCCATATATCGACCTGAATAAATTATTATTATTATTATTGTATACCCGAGTATTTCGAGAAGAACACCGTTAGCAGGCTCTTTTAAAGAATTAAATTTGAAAGTGTAAGGTGTAATTTTTGTGTTATCTATCTTTCCTCCTTGTATAAGTTTCACAAGCGCAAACCAAATAGAAGTGTATATGTCGTTGCTAGATCAGTGCGTAAACCTTAAACTAGAAACTGCAGGGAAAGTATGTTGGGTGTACTTTTGGGTTATCTCAGATCTCGTTGTTATAGCGTTAAGTCTTCAATCAGTAAATTAAAGTGTCCCAACAGTAATCTGTTAGTTTCCAACAAATGTGATCGTAGAGGGAATCATTGAATACTGTAGATGTAGAGATCATAATTAATAAAATTCATTCGTTGTTACAATAGTAAAATGCGGAGCGAAGTACTGAGCCTAAAACAAAACCAATGCCGAGTCCACTTAAATGAAATTCGTTTATTCAAAGAATTATTGCTATATAGTATTTCTTTGCAGTAATGCGGAATATCGTTTCCTGCAGGTAAAGGGTGAGACTGGATTCAACATGGGCCTTGTTTGCAAAGGTGTGCGAGGAGTTATGCAGCTGGAGAATTGTCCTGAGCCTTCTGGTGAGCAAATATTTTACATTGTAGAATGGGAGAATAGCACTCGTATTGACAGGATTTCATCGGGAGAAGCTATTGCCAGAATACCCGAGCTGGTGATAAAGTACTGGGAGAGCATCGTCGCTAGGGAGAAGCGTCGTAGCACCAAAAAGAGGACATGTCCGTAAACTAAATTCATATTGACAATAATCTTAATACAATTTTAACTTTCTTCGACATTAGTAATTTGTGACGGCTGAGTTTTACTTCCCCGGCTACAAAACTACCTGCCATCAACCCACTACCAACCTACCTAGTTTGGTGGTAATAACATGTGTATTCTATTATGTCTTTATGGGGTGGCAGGTAGTTTTGTGGCCGGGAAAGTAAAACTCAGCCGTTTGTGACCTTGAAACTTAATAATTTTGAAATACTTCAGTGACTGATGGTCCAGAAAAGAAAGAAAGTATGGACCCAGGGAAGCTTCAAGGATCGAGAGATCCAAACAGAAGTTATTCAAAAGGCATTCGATATGGGCGGAAAGCGAATAAACAAAGGTTATGGCGATTTTAGCCTGACAAAATTATCAAGCTTAATGTAATAATGACAATGAAATTCTTACGCAGGAATTGTTTTTATCCAATACTCTGTTGTATTTTATTAGGTTACTGTTCTTGCTGGCATGTTGAATAAATTTTAAAAGAAACCTTCCCAGTTTGTTTTCAAAACTTTTTGTATGCTAGTACTAATTTTGCTGCTGTAGTTGTGATTCTATATAACATGGTAAGAATCAAACCACAGTCTGCATAGTAAAATCGTCCAACTACGATCCGCAGAGGTTTGCAAGATTTCCGGAATTTGTTAAACCAGCTCTCGTTCGTACATACGTTCCATGATGAAATCGTTTTTGAATTTGAATCATTGAAGTCCGCCGCAGTTTTAAATAAAGTTAAAATTGTCACAACTACAACCAATGCCATCAGGAAACTCCGCACTTTTAAGAACGCGACACTCAGGAAGAAATTAAGAGTGCATGCCAAATTTAAAATCACTTGACAACCAAATATCCAATTGCAGTAGGTGGCGTTGAAGTGGTTATGAAGAACGTGGATCTCATTGAATGTTTGATATAGCCTTTCACAAGACCATTTGTCGACGGTAATGCGTCTACAAAGTTGTCCTGATTGCTCCATCATTCTGTTTGATGCAATAGAAAATATAAGTTAAATTTTAATTAGTTTTAATAACGCTACTCCTTAAAAATCACCTACAAAGGTACAAGCAAACTACGCTCATTTTAAAGTTATTCAAGCTGTAAATAATTATTTCGCAAAACTACTCAACCTCATTTTTGTGAACCAGATCTGGATTAGGGATACATAAAGAAATACACTCATTGCATGAATTATCATATTATACACATGAGTGGTGTGAATGTATAAATGAATCACAGCTGAAACAATTTTGTTCTGCAGTGTTACTGATCCAGATATTGAGGTGAGAAAATACATGGCGTGGGGTTCAAAAAAGATTTTCACAACAAAACTGCAGACGACGAATATTTGCAGGATTGGAAATAATTTAATAGTGTGAAGGTGGATTATATTATTCTTCTTAATTGAAGGTCCGTATTGGTCTGAAATCCATTTGACAAGTAAAGTTAATTTAGCAGGAGTTCGCTCATAAATTATTCGTATTATCGAGTCCAAAATATTTCCCCCAAACGAAAATATTTTGCAGCAAAGAGTTGAATGATACAAAAACTTACTTATCAAAATCTGGTACCGTGAAACAACTTGGTTCAGAATCAAATGGTGACGTCCGTAGTCATTCATAGCTGTAATGTAGTTGATATTAAAGACGAAAAAATTGATAGCAACATAGAGTAAGCTTACCACCGACCAGAATTCTAGACCCCGTTGAACGAATACAGCCTTTATAGTCTGAGAGTACAAAAATATTTGATAAGACACAATGGCCAGTATATGAAACCAAGCTATTGCCTTTGCGCAAACAGACGAATCAAATTCGACTTTCCCCTTGCAGACATCAAACCTGTACGGATGATAGCCAACGTAATTCCCGAAATTCAGGAATTTGTGAACAATTTGAACATCCGTTAGAAATTTCATTTCCACATAAGTTATCTTCTTTAAAACGTAGTAATAGTTATAGTTAGTATACGCAAATTATTAACTATTAAAGTTCGTAGTTCTTGCCGACTAAATGTACTTTCAAACTGAAGCCATCCAAAGGGGGAAGTAATACTAGACTGGTATCCAAATAAACTGTTAGTTGTAATGACTTACCCCTCGAATTGAAACTTGACATGAGGCATGCATGATGCATGCACCGAAATGTTCTGATGGGAAGAATTCCATTTCTTCATATTATAAAAGCAATTGTTACGACATCACCAAAATATTAGTAACCTAATGGATATACTTTATTTGATCTAATTTTCCGGTTGGTTCCAAGAGTTTGTCCTTGTTCCAAGAAGACAGCATAACAGTCAATATTTTTGAACCATTGTGGTTTAAGTACAAGTTGAGTGTTCAATCCTGTATATTCTTAAACATAGCGTTGTACAAAAAATAATGCGGAAAAGTAGTTAGGCAACAGCTGGAAAAATCAAGAGAATTAATGTTGTCTTTCAAAATGTGGCTTGTATAAGAGAATTTATTATGCAGTAGTTGAAGCATTGATGATATTACCAACTAATTGAATGTGAATGATTTGATTATAAAGATACTATATGGGCAATTGGGCAAATAGTATTGCTTAAATAAATGAAAAAAGTCAAATATAATGCTTTATATGTACATTTGCATGCTCTTATAAGGAGAAAAAAACAGTAAACAAAAATGGGAAATTACATGCTAATATTTTATAAGCACGAGAAATAAAATATGTCGCGTTGTCAGCCAAACATTATTAACAAAGCTGTTGTGAGCTCAAGAACAGTTTTTCTCAGGGGATTAGATTTTGCAAAATGTATCCCTTACCTCCAGAATTTTATGAAAAATATGCCATTAATCTAATTATTAGCATTTATTGTGTAAATATCCATGCACACGGAAATCAGCTTTTATGTTCCCACCAGTGAGTTAGGTTGTATTTAATTGTAAAGTAGTACAGTTAAATTGCTAACAACAAATAGCAGTAGAGAAATTTTTCATTGAATGCTTTAGGTCAGTCGGAAAAACCATAGTTTACGGAAACGATCAGTTGTCATTTGCTGAGCTGTATTTCAGGTAACTATCGTAAATCATAATTGACATTGCATGTGTTATACATCGCGTTCCGCTTGCCCGGAAATTAATATGCTAACTATAAAGTGTGTGCAAGGAATTATTTATTTCTAATAAAAGCTTGCCACATATTTGAATTCGAAGTAGATTGCAATTTCCGTTAAATCAAACTGTAAAATCGATAAATACTTACATACAAGTGAGTTCACAGTAAAAACCTCGTCAATTTTTAACATCAAAAAGCAAATTAAGTATTTATAAAAATGCTACAAAGTACAGGCACGTTGTAGATAATTGAGTACATACTACAATAATATGCTCCTTCTTTTCATGATTCATTTTTCGGGGATTTAGCACTCGGGTCAACATACCTTTTCCAATTATTATAGAATGGTCCTACAATAATATATTTGATATATTTAATTTTCTTGTCATTAAAAATACGAAACTATTCATTTTCCTAGCCCAAAAGGGATTCACTACCCAATATATAAACATCCACCCATAAATCCAGATCAGTATCCGTCTCATTGCCAGACTTCGTTGTAGTACTTGAAATTTATTCATAGATTCAAAAACAACTTTAAAATGAACCATTTCATACTTTTAACGTGTTTTGTAGCTACCCTGATCCAAGTAAGTTATTTTCGGTTCACGGTAAACTCTTCAATAATCTGTATTGCTGTAAGGATTTTTTTATCATCTTTCCTAGGTGTTGGAACCGACATTGGCAGCAGATGGAGACAGGGACAAGACGATAGGTCAATCAGAAGCTCCAATGGATTTTAGTAAAATCGGGGATTCATTCCAGTTGTGTTTGAAGGATCTTAATCCGTATGATTATAATATTTAAAGGATAATTATTTGAATTAGATTGGTTTTCAATAATGAATCATATAATCACGAATTTTATCCCCTATTCTTAGATTATTTACTGAGGTCCTATCCGGAAAAATCGATTTCTTCAAAATATTGGGGCAATTAAAAAAGTCCCCGGCTTGCCTGAAAGTACTTACAACTGCAACCAGTCTTTGTCGCGGAGGTGGAGGCATGGCAAAACTAATGAAAAGGTTCCAGCCCCAGAAGTGAGGAATTTCACTGACTCTGAGGAGTATAATCTTTACTCATCTTTATAGTTTACGTATTTCCTATCAAAAATACACATTGTTATTGCTTTTGAGCACTTCCGTTAAAAACCCTAGTACGCAGTACTATGTAGGCTAGTTTTAACAACCTTAAACATGAAATAAATATTTATTACAATTTGCCCAAATTTACTCGATTATAAATTAATCCGAAAAAATGCTCAAAACTGAGTTGCATGTACGTCTATGCTTGTGCTACAAAATTGTTTGAGCTACTAAAAACATGTGTAAGCACTTCATTAAATACCATTTACATACATAGCGAATTCTTGCTGTATAGACCCCATTGAGAAGCAGTTGCTCTAAAGGTGTATTAAAAATATTCTGACACATTCCTGTTTAGCAAAATGATAATTTTGTCCCTCATAAGAGCACGTCAAAATATATTTATAACTTGAAGTCACATGTGAGTTCTTTTAGAGGTTCTCTTATAACGAGAATGATCTGTAGCGTTTATTATTCCATCGAAGTACAATAAATTACTTTTTGCATTTCAGGGTGACTCACACAACACAACAACAGTTCCGAAGGAAGAAAGTGGTTAAATTAGAGAGTTACTTCCATACAAGGGTTCTTGCCTTGATGGTTCCAGGTATCTATACCAAAGCACTTTTCCTTTTTTAATACAATGCAGAGTTATTATACTTATGGCATTGGTCATTAGTAAAAGGCTATGAAGGTATCTGGGCAAAAAATCTTCGATTTTTTATAAATATCCTTATAGATCAAAGAACGCAGAATATGGTATTGAATTAAGACGTTCGCAAAAACAAAATCCTTTAAGGAGAGAGTCTATGTACGCTGTCAACTATTATTTCTTCACCTTTAAATGGCCAGCAGGTGCTTGTAGCTTAGGCTAAAAGTGGTGTAACTTACAATGAGACAAGACAATTGGTAACATGCCGAGTCTTTTGAACATAAAGGTCATGCTTATATTGACAAAAAATGTATGAAATTAAATGCTTGCATTTTTATCGTTTGCATCCACGTCTTTACATCCAAAATGGCTGTAATTTGGAGGAAACAAGGAAGAACCCACACACCACGATGAGCAATGAATGTTCTCCATATGCTTTAAAATATTTATGAATATACATGTAATTATATTATGTATCATATGTATGTACGTACATATATAAACACAATCCGGTTTCAAGCGTCAGGGCAATCATCCACCTAATTCTTAACAACATAGGGATTGAATGCAGCGTAGGAGGGAACTGCTATTTTTGGAATTGTTCTGACGGATCCCATGAGGAAGTCCTTCAACCTGCAGATGATGCGAATACTAAAGTATCCCCCAGCCTTATCATCGTACTTGAGACACTGGTGACTAATAATAATATTTTCAGCTAGCAACAAAATTCAAGCATTAAAAAGGCAATGGAGTTATCTCCCAGATTTTGCCTCAGCATGAACTTAAGTCTTCTTTTATTAATTTGTGCTGCGTATGGAGTACATACAAATCCTCTGGAGGGACAGGATCCCGAATCCCAGTATCGTCTTAAAGTGAAAGTGGTTCATGTTACTAACCCCGAGGAGTTTTTGAGGGGAGGAGGTCAGGTCAAACTTGGCTTAAGACTTCACGGGCCATTTGTTTACAAGTAATTACGGATAAGTATTGCATAATTTTGAAAATTTTATTCAAGGATGCAATAAATATGTTAATTATTGTTACCTATATATCTATGCACAAGTGTTAAGATTACAAAGACGAAGGTAGCAGCTAACCCCAATGGAACTGCTACATTTGAAACGAAAAAATCATACGATTTCAACCCACAGGAATCCATTGCAAAGGAGGACCAAGCGCTATTTACTGTACCAAATGTGCCATATTTTGTAAGTTATTTACAGTATTTGAGCAAACGTTGTGTTTTCTTGCTTATTATAAGTAACCTTGTGTCTAGATATAAGTACTTGAGATTACGTTGTAAAAGCGTTTTCTGTATTAGTGTGAATGAGTTTAAACACACTCATGTTAACTAACATTTCCTTCTCGTTTTTACGAAGTGCGACATAATGTAGAGTTTTACATGTAATGAGATTATAAGAGTTACATTTTTGTCTTTATTTTAGTTAGGTGTGCGCTTATGTACATATTAAGATGAGAGCCGCCGTCGCATTTTACTATTGTTTTGCTTGTCAATTATGCAGATAGTAATGCTCAGATCAATTTGTCTTTCAATAAGTCAAGATTTGACCCATTTATAGAGACTGTGCCGTTGCATTTATTCCCACAGGCATAATTGTACCAAGTACCGTTAATTTTTTATTATTTGCACGATACAAATAAAGTAACAGGTCCTACGTAATTAGGGAGGTGCCTATAACCTAAATATTGTTATGGACAGATGAATGTGAAAATAAAATTTGATGCACTCTGAAAATAGAACCTCGTCAACTCAAATGAAGACCCCAAGCTAATAGAGGATTTAGTAAGAGAAAGTAACTCCTCTCCATTTGTGCTCAAGACAGTCCAGGAATTGCTATGGGGATATGAAGATCCTTTGTTACAGCTTATGAGTGAGAAGGGTTTGCGTAAAGGAAGTACATTTGGGATTTTTGCGGAAGATGAGGAAGTACAAGGAATGACTTTGACAGTGTCATCTTCTTCAAAAATGCAGTCTGGACATTACGATACCATTGATGTTTATAATGGAAACACTCGGTTTAATACTTGGGGGAACGCATTATGTGACCAGATTAAAGGAACGGATCTTTTGGACTCCGACGTCCGGATTCATCCTTTGGAAAAAGGATTTGGTTATGATTCCTTCTTCTACTTGAGCTCTCGCTTTTGCCGACCTTTGAAATTCTCATATAAAGCAAATGAAACTGACTCTGAGGGTACTATACAGTACTTGAGGTAAGATTCAGTCATGCGTTTGGGTGTTAAATTTATTTTATCCAAAGTGTACCGTATAGATGTAATGATTATTAAATACTTGTTCCAAACAATCGATTCCCTTCTTTTCGTTATGTACACAGATATAAACCTGATGATGAATTTTTTGGAAGCGTCAAAAATTATCCGGAAAACAAATGTTTTTGTTCTGCCACTGATGATTGCCCTTTGCTAGGGACTGCAGATATCTCGAAGTGTAAACCTGGTATGTGAAACATGGGGCTAATAATAATTGTAAAGGCCTCGATCTTACAGTTTGTAAATGCCCTTTTTTCAAGCAAATTGATCATTTTGTCCTATAGGTTTGGTTTTATCCAGACCATACTTCAAACTGGCTGATGAAACCATCCGTAAGCAGTTTAGTTCGGGATTCGAGGCCCATGATGACAACGAAGATATTCTGGAACTTGAGGCGGTATGGTTCTTTTAAATGTCTAATTACACAGGCACAAACCCTTTTCTTCAATTTTATCATGCATTTGTTTTATCAGTAGCCATGAATTATTAATGAAATGCCCAATTCAGAAAACAGGCAACATTTTTCAAGTGTTGTGTAGTAATTATACGTAACCAGGGGGCATCACCCCTTTTAGTGCCCCCCCGCCCCACCTCACCGACACCACTAACGAATAATTCATTTCCATACGCTTATTTCTAATAATTTTAAGTATTTAAAAAGTCCCCTTATCCCTTTGTCCCTTTTGTGCGATTTTATTTTCCAATTCTGCTTAATTTTTCTTGAATTTTGTTTTTGAATAAGCAAATGAAAAATTATGAAGAAACTATTTTCCGAATATTTGCCTAAAAGAAACCATCGTAAGAATAATTACTTAAAAACTACTATAGTCCGATAAATTACCTAGAAGTTCGAATAATTACCCAAAAGAAACCATTCACCGAATATGGCCGTAAAAGGTGTCACGGACGCACTCACGAACCCACATTTTAGAATAGTAAAGATAAATGAAATTTAATCCGATTGTAAAGCAAATATTGCTATAAAATCGTACTTACAGAATTTTTTAAACAAATGTTTTATGATCTATAATTTTTTTGGAAACAGGGCACTGGAAAAATATCCACCTTTCAATTAACACTTCAATGGAATGTGCAAATGAAAAAGGTTCAGGCTCTTAACCACACTGTAAACTTCACAAGCGTTCTTCTTCCGATGTTACATTCTTCAGATGTAAGTTACAGTTGCTCAATTATTGGGGATTCGATTTTTTTTTTGTGTGTATATCTAATACTCGAATTTACAATAATTCCAATGCAATGGGGTAATGGTTAAATTATTATATTTGTGTATATCAGACTTAATTACTTGACGTTATACGTTATACCGTCAAATCGGCTGGTATAGAGTACGCTATTTCTAAATTATTTCTATTTATAGTTCATTCAAACATCTCCATCAAGCAATCAGGGGAATGAAGAGGAGTACCAAGTGATTGATGACGATGCTCCACAAGCAATGGTACATGTGAAATTTGTAACTTTAGCTTCGTAGCTTCTATATAACAAAAAATTTCACATTAATTCTCAATCCGACATGGGGTACCTACAATTTTCATTTATTTCACAGGAACTTGCAGCTCCCGATGGCGCGAAGAAAGTCGTAAAGAAAATAATTGAGAAAAAAATCGAGAAAAAACTTTTGGGGAAAAAAAGAAAGCATAAGTCCTCTGCCTCCACATTTAACAACCAATGGACAATTATCGTGGCTATTTTGTCGGCATTGACAACCAGTCAACTTTTACTTTAATCTGCCGTAATACATAAGCTCACCGTTGCTGGAACTACAGTGTGAACTTCTTTTCTTTTAGACGAATATGCGAATAATTACATGATCACTAAAATATTGGTACGTTATTATATAACCAAAACCATCAATGATTTTTTTCGCACTGGGATTTCCCTATGCTATTTGCACTCAAGCCACATCATGCTATTTAAACCAAGTCAATTATTGTAACTTAAAAATTAAATATTTTTGCCACTATTAAGTATTAACTTGCTCAATACGATTACACAAAGTACAAGTGAAATACCAGTAGATAACAAGAATGAACTAATATTTTGTAACTATATTTTTGCTTGGATTAATTTTTAGACTATTAAAATAACCATAATATATGTATGTACACATAATCACATCTAATAATATTTTTCCTAGCTTTTCTAATCATGTGGAATAAGAATAAAACCTTCAAATAAACTGTGCTCAATTGTCCGTGAAAGCATCCATGTAGAATGTATTTTAATTATGTATTAACACCGAGGCGCTCGACTTCCGAGTGAGAGTTAAACTGTTACTGCTACAGTTGATTCTATCTTCTAAAAAAAGTCTACAATTTAATAAAAAAATAAATGTGACTGATTCTGAGTATGAACAAAATTTGATGTGCTTATTTTCTTATAATGATTAGTCCTGCCCTTATATTCTATACTTAATTTAATAATATATAGGTTGAACATATATATTATTGGCATTATATATTACAAGAATAGTAATGTCGTTGTTCGAAGTATTTGCTGGCACAAAGTTGTTAGGCTAATCCATTGCCACAAGAGTATTAAAAGAAATGAAATCCTCATAAAATTGGGCCCTTACAACCACATACAACATAGTAGCTTACTATATTCATAAAAAATACTTCCAACTTCAGTGTACTTTTTCAACATAACTTTTTAGTGAAATTTAATAACACCATAAGTAAATATGGACCTGAGGAAAGTAACATGCACAGTATAAATGACATGTAAAGCATAACTGTTGATCTCCAGAAAATGGGGGTTACAGTTACAGCTCCAGATCTACCGCTATATACATATGGTAAAAGTAAACGGTTTCTTCCAGTAATAAAAACATGACGGTAAACATTTAAACGGTATACTCCAATGTCTCCATGAATGAAAGTCGAAAACGTAACAAAAGGTTTATTATTTATTTTCATCCAAGAAATTCATTACTGCCTCTTCGTTGAAAGTACAAAGTTTTGAAGGATCATTAGTTGATTTTTCGTCTCTTAAGAACAACATGAGGGCCATAACTTTGTTGCTCGTGGCTGTTAATCTGACTGTAATCTATGGACTATTTATTTCTCCGGAAATGATTGAGCAGAGATTCGACGGGTAACTTTATACTTCTTTATATTTTATGATTGCAATATATTACTATAAACTATTACGTTACAGTCATTACAGAGAGATAAAGTACCAGTTCTTTTACTGATTTGTTTTCTTATTTTAACATTGCAGCCACTCTGTTTACCGGGTAAAATCGTCGAGTGAAAAGGACTTCAGATCTCTAGTGAAACTTTTTGAGACTGATACCATGGACTTTTGGACCATGCCAAGGAGAGGTGGTTTCACTGACATCAGAGTTAATCCCGAGCAGAACTTCCATTTGCTGGATTTTTTTAGAAATAACAGCCTTAGCTACAGTTTACATATTAAAGACATTGAAGGGTAATTTTTAATTTCATAAATAAAACACGAGATTGTAGATAGAGACATGTACAATAAAATATAATAATTATTCGAAAGTCATTTCCTATTTTTAAGAGTACTCGTGGATGGGATTAGTTATAAACTGTGTGTGATAATAATGCTCATTTTTCAGGATCGTAGAAAGTGAAAGGAGAAATAATATCAAACTGAAAACTGGTGGGATAGACTGGAAAGCTTATTACCGGGCTGATGAAGTTAGTTCTATATATTTGTTTTTAAGTTTTGATTGAATAATGATTATGTGAATTTAGTACTTAAAACTATCATTAGCTAAATTGGTATCATCTCAAAAATCATAGATTCACGCCTGGATGGACAGCTTGGCTGATTTTTACCCAGGTTTGGTTTCAGTCGTGAGCATTGGGAAAAGTTCGGAAGGAAGAGACTTGAAATTAATTAAGATTTCGAAAGGAGGAGTTCCAAAACCAACTATCTTCATCGACTCCAGTAATTAACATTACTGTCATTACTGTAAAATTGTTTCTTCGGATGTGAGTATGTAAAATCTTTTTTCAATGTACATACAGCTTTCCACGCTCGAGAATGGATTTCTTCTGCAGTTTCAACCTACGTCATCAACCAACTCACCACAAACTCAAGCCAGTACAAATTTTTAGATAAAGTAGATTTCCATATCCTTCCCCTAGTCAACCCAGATGGCTTTGAATGGTCTCATACTCAAGATCGGATGTGGAGGAAGACCCGAAGCAACCATGGCTCATCGTTTGGTTGTAGAGGCGTGGATCCCAACAGAAACTTCGGTTACCAATGGGGTGGTTCAGGTACCAGCTCAAATAAATGCTCCGAAATTTACAAAGGTCCGACTGCATTTTCCGAACCGGAAACAGCAGCCCTTCGGGACTATATTTCGCATTCTGGAACGGACTTCAGAGCCTACATAACTATTCATAGTTATTCGCAGGTAAACATTTTCAATTATTAAGTATTCTTGCTGCACTTGCTACAATGGGACAGCCCCTTTTCGAAGAATCATTCTTGCTAATATTGTTTGTATTGTATATTCACAGCTGTGGCTTACTCCTTGGGGCTTTACTTCGGATGTCCCTGCAGATTACAATGAACTGGTAAAGATAAATAATGTTAAATATAATTTGACAAAACGTTCAAAAATACACAATTTAATTCCTGGAAATGTTTTAGGAATCTTTAGCGAAACGTGGAGCGCAAGTTATATCTCAAGCTTTTGGAACACAGTATCAAGTGGGCAGCTCAACCAACGTTTTGTGTAAGTTTGGACACTTTTCTTCAAATAATAAATTTCTGACTGCATCTGGGTTGCATTCACGTGCCCTTAAAGGAACATTTTAAATGTAAAGATGGAAAAATTATTCAGTCTTTTACGACAACGCTGTATTTTCTCCGTATAAGAGCATGTTATGACAACATTACAGATACGTATATGTGCAAAATTTGCATTTTTTTTTAATTGTTGGTACCACCATATGCACTTCATTAATTTGATGAACACAGATGCAGCCGCTGGCGGCAGTGACGATTGGGCAAAGGGAGCAGCTGGAATTAAATTTTCTTACACGATCGAATTGAGGGACACTGGTCACTTTGGATTTATTCTTCCTGCGAACCAAATTGAACCAACTGCTTATGAAACCTGGCAGGGTTTGAAATATGTCGCGAATTCCATTGCGTCGGATTTAATTTAAAATTATGGGAACTTCCCTTTTTTTAAATTTAATAATTTGCGTACATTCGTTAACCTGTGGTAAGCTCTGAATGGCTTATTTGTCAGTCTTCTGTAATTATAATTATTATATTTGTCTATTTATTAACTATTTATTGTCTAATTTATTGACTACATTTGTAAAATGTACCAAAGCTCATGAAGTAAAAATTAAATACAAGCAGTATATTCGAACTCGTTATTAAGTACCTTTTTAACCTTACTTTTCATCTTCATGCATTCGTATAAGTTGGAATTGCTGGTTTTTATTTCCAAGTGTCTATTTTCACACACTGGAAGCGCAGTCTAACTCTGCCCCTGGGGGCTAGGAAAGTCTGCTGCAGTGATTTTGGATGTGCTTGTTCTGTGCTCGACTCTGGCTCCCCTTTTTAATTTATTTTTGTTCATACTAAGGACAAAAATAAAGACAAAGAAGGTATAAAATATACTCACGGTTAAAACTAAATAATACTAAACATACTTTACATACCTATATACATGACAATATAACTTCAGTATGTACCCCACGGTATGGACTCGCACCTCACTCACCTGTGTTGTACTGTGCTATACATGTACCAAATGTACTTGTTCCTGAAAAACCATTCTAATTTAACTACACCAGACACAGTAGAACCTTTTCCATTTTCCCATCGGGTCCAGCACTAATTATAAACGCCGCAACGGCGTTGACTGTACGTCTCTGAAAAACTTTAAAAATAAGCTTAAATTCAGCAACGTATAGGCATATGACAATCCTACATCCTACCTCTGAAGCCAGACTCAGACACCAATGTACATACAGTGCACACCAACACTACATTGAAAAGACCCTACTTCAACCACAGTTTGCCAGTTAATAATTTCATTCAGTTCATTGCAGTTTCTAAGCCTTGGTATTTATAATCTCTGAAACAGAAAATAGATTGCAAGAAGAATTGCCAAAATTCGTTTAATTTCTTCGAACCTGGCTTTCTAAATGAGATTCGTATGCATATTCTCGAATAATTCTAATAATTCTCGAATAATTATCTGCAATTATTGCAGATAAAACTATTTCCCAAAATTGAAATCATGAATGAGTATGATTCAGTGACGTCTTGTCTTTTGCTCAACTATTTGCTCAAAAAGTATGACACGTATTTATAAACCATATGAATACAGTGATTAACCGTTATAACCGAAATTACTTACTTGGAGTGAAAACTATTTGACTGAAAAACTTTATTTCAAAAACTCGTCAACAGAAACGAAAACAGAAAAATGATGATAAAAACGCATGACTGGGAAGCGAACCCGTAGTATTTAGTTTTCCAAGCCTCCTATTTATAAAGTAGTACAGTGCACTCGCGGCATAGTGACTATACCCTCATGTGTCTCTAAAACAATATATTTTAATCTACTTGTACACACTTCCTTTCCCGTTTACCACAAAATTAATGTGTCTTTTCAAGAGCATATACGTATGTCCCTTTATGACAGGACAATTTTGCCCCTTCCAAGGCTCCTCTAATAATAGTGAGAGTTAACTACATTATGCATTAAACCCTGCGCCCTATGCACCCCTTATTAATCATATTCTAGGTTTAGGTAGAACCCATTTAAAATAAATCCCCAAATCAAGTTTACTTTCCGCTAAATATAAATGCCCTGAATTAACATGTGAGTTCAGTGAACATTCCCTCGCCCAATGGTAGCACATTATACCATGAGGAGCCAAGAGAAACCTAATATTCCTTCTCAAGGGTCATTTCCTTTAAATTGGGATATTTTTGTTTTGTCCTTCAAATATATATACAACGAGACTATCATTGATCTCATTGGCTCAAAAGGTAATTCTTGAATGAAGCGCTGTTGTTTTTATGTATAGTGAGAGTTGGTCTCATTGGCTTGGACACGGAATTGCTCAAGGTTTATTTATATTTTGTGCTCAAGTCCTCACACGGCTATGACTGCATGCTGTCAGACCACTGACCAATCCACAACCACATGTAAGTATGTACGTACATCTGGAACGAACGAACCAAAAAAGGGAGGAAAATAATGTACAGATATTAACTACATACGTAGAGTAAATTATATGAAAGTCCCTACAACACAAACAACGTTTGTTTTGTTTACAAGGGGCTGCCGTCCCACAAGGATACGATGCCAGTGTAAGTTATTGGTAAGAGCCATTTAGACCCAGCCTTAATTTCATAGTGTGACGGAGGCTTAGGGCAAAACACTCCTTGGTTACGTTCACATGATACTTGCACGACCCCTTTTGGATTCAGCTGTTTTGTTACATATAGGGCTGTTGTTGATAGTGAAGACGTGAAGAGTTTCATAGCCTCTTCTGCATTTGCATTTAGTACTAATACGTCGAAGTAAGTTTAAGTACCTATACAAAACATACTGCATGTATTTTACGTTGCGTGATTCATGATTCATTCTTTACTCACAGCTCACACTCAACTCCAACTTATTCACTTCACTTGGCTCACTACGGAATTATTGAAGTTTTAAATATTAAACTAACATGTTCGCATATCTTCATGTCAGTGGAATATTATACTGTCCATGATCCATGAGTTGAGTTGTGTCGTTACAAAATCGTTCGTCCGTATACATTATAGAGTTACAGTGACTAAAAGATAAAGCAGTGATATGGCAAAAGGAACCATTAGAGCCCAGTCACTGAATTGCCATTATTAATCATCACTATAGACTTTACAACGTTGAAAGGGCTACCTGTTTCGCTGTTTCCACGGTTGCCTATAACTCCTACAGTAATTCTTATATTCTGTGGACCTCGATATTCTTCTAGCATTTTCAGAGTTGAAGACGCAATTGCAACTTGGAACTCGTTTGGGGATTGTCCGTGCAGGTAAAAATTCAAAATTACTTAGTAATCATAGTTTTTGAATGGACGGCGTTCAGTTTTTGAAAGTGTAAGGGAATAGTTGTAATAAAGTAAGGAATCAGGGGATTGTTTCAAGTAAGTATACAATGCTGGAATCAAAAGTTGAGTAATAATCTGTTTTCTTAGATTGAGCAATGGATCTTTCCAATAATTCCGAATTACTACGGTACGCCAATTCTACCATGGAGGAGCAGGACCCGAATGAGGAATCATTTATTGTTGTGGATAGAGAGGTTTACAATGATGGCAACAGTCCCCCTCGAGGAGCTCCTACCATTACCGGTGAAACCATACCAGTCAATATCGTGGAGGAGTTGGCTGCTGCTAGTGATTCGACGGAGTGTCACATCAGCGACATGATGGTATGTGCTTATCACTGAATTTCAAAGGATTTTTGTAGGTTTGAAATGTGTGGGCAATTTGTAAAAGTAGCTTTTCTTTCATGTGATTTGTATGAACGTGTAATACTTATAATTTTAGGTCACTCCTGGTGGCTCCAATCTATCGGTGTTACCGTCTGGAATTGATCTAGAAAACTGTTCTGTGGAGATCGAAAGATTGAAGGAGGAAAACATCCTATTGCAAGGTTAGATAGGCATTTACTTAAAAGGGTCGTATGCAGTACATACAGGAAATCTCGCTCTAACGCCTGCAGTTGACATTTACCTACACAAACTGATATATGTGATGTCCCAAGCCTGTATTCATAGTGCATGTGACGGATAATTTTTGTGGTGCACAAAAAGTAGTCGCGACCACTGCAGCACCAGTTATGTCGAGATTTTCCTGTTAATGAAATAGTAGTGTTTGAAGGAAATGTAATAATACTAGATGAAGTAAAGAAGCAGCAGGGGAAGATGAAGGAAGTAATGGAACAGTGTCGCCAGATTGGAGCAGATGCCCACAGGCTTCGGGAGGAGGACAACGTCAAGTACGAACAGAGTCGCGTGAAGATTCAAAATGTAAACATTACCATTGTTATTTGTCATAGGTCATAGTTATTTTAGATTACATATTGTGTACTACTGTAATATATTCAGATTTACAGAGATTTTGTATATGAAATTTTTATTTACGCCGCAGCTGGAGAAAGAAAATTCAGACTTGAATGCTCAAGTTTTAGAACTCGAGAAGCAGCTGAAGGATTTGCAGGAGAAGCTTAGTGCGTTAGAAACGACCACTAAAGATGAGGAATTCGTTGCCGTCGTCGAGGTAAAATATATAGGATAGTGAAAACACATTACGTTCATTGGGCGATCATAATAGACATTTCAGTCGTGTGAGGTTTATATGTTTTGCTTAATTAGGATAATAAGGAAGAACAGCTTGCTGCCTCCAAGCGTCGTCTTGAAGAACTCCAAGAGCTCTTGTCCCTTGAAAAGACCCAGACGGATGAACTTAAGAACAGATTGCGCGAAATACAGTTGAACTCTTCGGAGGCAGGTCAAACTAATGAAAAGGCTAGTATTGTAGAGCTAAATAAGAAAATAGTGGAGAATGATGACGAAATTCAAACTCTCCGTGCTCAGTTGGAGTCCTCCCTTCTTCAGCTCGATAGTTTGAAGAGTCAAATTGAAACCAAAACAACCGAGAAAGAAGTTTTGACTGCGGAAAAGGAAGGAGTTGTAAAGGGAAATCTAGAACTGCAGAATAGACTGTCTGAAGTTCAGAATCAACTACACGAGATGACTCTCGTCAAGAAGAAGTGCGAAGATGATGTCAATGCTTTTAAGGCTGAAATTCTAAGACTACAATCTTCCAGCAACACTAACACCTGTATGGAAGAATTACAACATCAAATCCTTGAAAAGGATGACCAAATTCAAACGCTTCAGGTTTCTTTCGAATCCTCTCAAATAGCACTCGAGGAGTCCAAGAAATGGTGCGATATTTTGAATAGAGAGAATTCCGATTTAAAGAAAACAAGAGAAGGACTGCTGAAGGAAATCGAAGATTTGCACAGTGAAAGGGTTGCTAGACGTAGCAGCGAAGAAGACAGTCAACGGGAGATCGACGAACTCAGAACTGAAAAACGTTCTTTAGCGCAAAGGTTAAACGATAGAGATGTATCTTTCCAGGAACTGAGCGTTCAACGACAGAAAATCGAGGAAGTCTGCGCTAAGTATAGACAAAAAAATCAGATTTTGAATGAGGAATTGGAAAAGACAAGAAACACTCCCAGTTTGAATGATGAAGAAACCTCGATACTGCGTCTTAGATGTACTGAGCTTGATCTTGAAAACTCCAAGTTGAAGACCCAAATTGCTGCGTTATCAACTGAAAATGAAAGTATCAATCATTGGAAAGCTCAGGTAATGTATATTTGCTCCCATAAAGTGTCTTGTTTAAATGCAAATGGAGGAGTTGTAACATTTAAAGTATTTATTATTAGTGCGATGAATATGCTGCCGATTATCAACGAGCAATCAGAGAACGAGAGACTTTGGAAAACCAGCTTGCACAGATGAATGCCCAGCTTGAGGAAATGCACGCAAAGGAAGCGAATCAACAAAAAGAACTGACTGATCTTCATCAGACCCACCTGCGACTGGCGCAAGAGCATGTTAACGGGTAATTAATTTAATTCAAATAGGGTCGGAGGGGTTTCTGTGTTATCTTCATTATGGCAGTCAACTTGTAGATTTGCTAGCTAAATGTTAAAACTTAAGTTTTCATGACCAGTGCGGTGCAAGGTGCAGTAATATTCGTAATGGGGTTTGGTGCTTTTGTTTGAATCTGAGTTTGAATTCGCATATTTTTAGTAGTTCTGCTCAATTAATTCTTCAACATTAACCCCTCTGTTTAATTTAAACATCATCTAAGAATGTGCCACTAAAATGATACGTCGGAATCTTGATTCTAAGGCGTAGAACTACTATAACTTTCCAAACAAGTAATATACACAATATGTAACGTATAGAATGGATAGTACTTTTGTTCTTATTTATAATCTACATAACTTAAGTTCTTAAATGTACATAACTTCTCAACTCCAGTGTTCTGTAAAGGAATTTGGTTATCCGTATTTGTACTGTTGCGTTAACATCTTTTCTAGTCTATTAATCAGTCTTATTTTTTATCGCTTGCTTTTGATCTAAACTGGGAAATGACGCTTATATCACAACAGGGAACCGGCCGATAGCTTTTCCTCTACTGGTTCAACAGAAGGCAGTGAGGGTCGGAAAAACGATGATATCATCGGCCAAGTTTTAAATCAGTTTAAACGAGGAGTTTCGTCTCTGTTTTGGTGAGTTTTCACGTGTTTTAGTTAACATGTGAAATGATAGAGTTAGAACAGTAATTTCATTAGCTTCGGGTGTGTAGAAAATTATATTTTAATATTAGTATGTTCTAGAAAATTTGCATCACCATCAATTTAGCTTGTTGGTAGTATTCATTTGAATCTCATATTCTGCTAGCTTCTGCTTGTAATGATTGTCCTCACATGAATATTTTTTTGCATTATATCTTGTTCGAAAGCTTGTAAAAGTGTTTTAACATCTTATTTGCGATGTTCAATTAACATATAAGAACATAATGCAAGAAACTCCTCCTCCTACTTTGTCTGAACTGAGGGGGACAGGTCGAATTTTTCCGTTAAAAAGTTTGTGGTGATCTTGTAGGGATTCTGAAGTTGAAGATAATCCACCAAGCTCATCTGCTAATCCACCCTCACCAACATCACAACCTGCACGCGAAAATGTAAGTGACTTTCACTCTTTACAATCCTTTAAAGAACAAACAATTATTCTACAGTAGAGGTAACTAACATGAAGTAATAATTAATAATTACTATAGGTACCAACTGCCCCACCAGCAGCTACATCCACAATTGAAAGCCAGCATGATTTTACCGAATTGCCTCCTTGTCCCGTTTGTGGTCGTGTATTCTACTCCTACGACAACCTCGTTAAGCACTGTGGAACTTGTGGAGACAACGGTAGTGTTATGTCGACTAATTCTTACGGATCACATATGGATCCATTTGTTTTTGTTCCGCAACAGTAAAAACATCTTTCGATAAATTATCAGCTCGCTTGTTGAATGTAAATTGTAATGTTAGGTTATACAAACGTTTTAAGCGCTTGAGATTCCATAAATAGTTCTGTATTAAAAATGGTTACGTACATTATCAAGCTGTAAATTGCCAATACATTTTAGTTTGTTTCTTGCCCTTGAATGACTTGTTTTTGTTGAAATAATCACTTTAGTTCGTGTATTTTCCGTGCAGTTGTGTGGACGGAGTCAGTGATGACAATTTCATTTTGATTTTCGCGTGGGGAGTGGTGGCAGATGAGTTAAATCAACTGTATCTAATAGTTCCTTAAAAGCTCTGGATTTGCAAACAAGTTGATATATTTTAATAGTTCTTGATTTATAAGCTGGGTGATTAATTTGTAAAATAACAGTAATTTTCTACACAAATTTTCTAGTATTGTAAAACACGGCCATAATAGCGTAAAGTGGTAATATGCTGAACATGCAAAACAAGCCCTGTTTTCTTTTATTTAAATGTATTTACAGTGTACCGTGTACTTAATGCGTCGTGTGTTTTTACACCTAATGAATTCTTCGTATAATTTTACGCAGTGTATTAAGGATGTTTTATTTCCTGGAAAGATTAGTAAAAAGAAAGGATCAATCATCTACAGTTGTGATTAATGATCAGAATGGTGCGAGCATTTAAATAATGATTCTACTTCAATGATATGGTTACGTATTTCTAACAATATTATAAATAATAAAGGCGTAGTATTTTTGAGATGAGTCCGAGGTTATTCTAAAAGGGAGTTTGGTTGACACGTACTCGGACAATGAGACGTCACAGAGGATGCGGGATGCAGTATGGAAATAGACGGTACTATTCATAATTTCCTTTATTGTATTGTTATTGTAAACGCCGAGATATAAACTAGTTAAGTATCTAATAAAAATAAACGTTTGACTAGAACCAACTCGAATCGATTGTTTGAACGCATGCAAATGATTGTAAATAATGGTAATGGTGCAGTATTGTAGTTTTTTTTTCAAATAACGTAAACACATCCTCATGACTGTCAGTTACGTTGGCATAGATACAAAAGTGTTCCTAGAAATGGACATTCTTTATTTCATGCACTAATCCAGCTGTCAGCGTTTGGTTCCAAGAAACTATGACGAAGTATGAAGTGAATTTGACATAATTAACCGCTATTAGCTTGCAGATGCTCCTTTACTTTTAGCCGGTGACACGACAGTATTTCAAATACCACAAGCCACAATAAGGTCAAAAAGGTTTCATCATTGGTTAAGATCCAATGAAGAACATACCCAACGTTTCCTAAATATGGTAATAAATAAATGCGAAATTGCTAATAATTGTAAGAAGCATAATATTTTGACAACACATATATATACATAAATACTTAAGTACTGGCGACTCTCTTTATAACCATCTCCTAGCGACATGACATTTAGTGGCGTCAGGTGTCATTCTAAACGTATAAATAAATACATGTAAGCATACGCTCAAGAGAATCTCAATGTGTCGTTACGGCGGACCTGCACTGTAAGAACAGTCATGATAGTACAGTTGACTGTACTCGATTTTTCTCCTACTCAAGGGTGCCCTTCACTAATAAACAAACTTGGAAAGTTGAAAGTTGGAAAGCATTATTTATTTGAAATGAGGAACGACCAGTGTACTACTAAACCCTGCGAAGGTGTGTGTGTGGACAATTGTAAGAGAGAGGCTTCCCAAAGGTTGGTGCATTCTCCTGCGTTATGTTAGTGAGGGAAATTCAAATATTGTAAGTATTGTAGCAATTACAATTTCCAATTAGCAAATTAGTAACTGGGCTTCTGAGTTGTGTAAAATATTAGGTGATAGTTTAGAAATAAAATACGCCATAAGTTAAGTAAGTGGAGACCATAGTGTCGGAAATGAATAAATCACAGTTAAGGAGTCAAGGAGGACCCAGAGTGTCCGTAAAAGACAGAGTAGGATTACCCAAACGACTTAATAAAGGGAAAATACAAGTTAAATTAGCTTCAAGGTTAGGTCTACCAGTCAAGTCCCGAGTCGGAGTGGGGAAAGGCAAAGGTGGAGGAGTTGCAGATGCCCGACATAAGATTCTCTTAAATCGTGTGTCCAAGGGCAGAGTAGGTGGGGTGGGAGATGCGAGGGCCAAAATTGAAGCCAAAAGAGGTCAGAAGAAGGTTTTGGGTCCGAAAGGGAATGCGAATATCAAAATTCTGCGAATCACGGCCAACTTGGCTTCCTCTGGTCGTCAAGGTAACCTGAACACTGGAAGGGGAAGCGGTCTGACAACTGGCCGTCCTGGAGGTCTAACAACTGGACGTCCTGGTGGTCTAACAACAGGCAGACCTGGAGGGCTTACAACAGGGAGACCTGGAGGTTTGACAACGGGGAGACCTGGAGGGCTCACAACTGGGAGACCTGGAGGTTTGACAACAGGTAGATCTGGAGGGCTCACAACGGGCAGACCTGGTGGGCTCACAACTGGGAGATCTGGAGGTCTGACAAGTAGAGGGTCATCATTTTCTACGTCGGGGGGCTATCAGCGTGATCCAGTGTCGCATGGGTTCTTTGCCAATATGGACCAAGATCCTTTCCCTAAAGCAAGTCAACTTCGGGTGTCGGTTCCTTCATCTCGACCTATCCCTTCTAATCGCATGGATCCGGGAGAGTCACTGTTCCTCACTCGGACCGTCCAGAATTATCAGGCGAGTGCCGCCTCTTCATCGAGTAGCCGAAGCTGGTCCTCTAGTGTGGCTAAAGTTGCGCCTAGTTTCTCAAGGAACAGTGGGCCTTATGGGTAAGTAATTCCTGAGTGGAGTAATGGACTAGGGTTTAATATTAGTACCAAAATTGTAAATGAATTGAAAGTTGTATTTATATGTATATTTTTTCAAGTGAATTTAGCTGGCTTGGTCTTTAAACTATTTGTTTAATTCAGCTGTTCATTAAATAATGTGGTATATTTCGGAGGAATATTCTCATTTTCTGGGTCATATCTTACTTGTTCGCCATGGAGAATTAATACAATAGTTCTGATTACGTTTTTTAGGGCCGAAGACATGGACATGGACGAAGACTCTCCACCTAGAATTCGCATCAGCAATAGTCTGCAATCCCGACTGGACTCTCACGAAGAATCACCACGCTACAGGCTTTTAGTTTCGAATCTACAACCGACAGTGACTACCGAAGATATTGTTGTAAGTACTGTTTTTTATTTCGGTGTGGAATGCGGTTTGAGACAACTAATTATATTGATTCTATGTTTTGTTTGTATTATGCAGGAGCTATTCAGTGACATAAATACCCCAATCTCGGCCCAGATCACTTCTTCGGGTCACGCAGAAGTAGTTTATAGCAAGAAGAGTGACTGTTTAAAAGCAGTGGAAGCTTACCATAACCGTCTCCTTGATGGAAGTCCTATGAGAGTTGTTTTGGAAAATAGCTCTACGTAAGTTATGTTTTGAAGTAGATCAAGATTGCTTGTAGTTTAGTTATCCAAAGTTTTAAATATAATTTGCTAATTTTTTACTACATCAGCAAATCGAAACCAATCAGAAATGATGATGTGTATCATAGAACATTGAAGTCAGCTGGTGGAGCAACGATGAAATTGCCAAAGGCCTCGTCGTCGGTGAAAATCCAACCAGATATCTCCGCCATTCATAAAGTTCTGTTTAATCCGAGCAGTGGCAATTCAACCCGGGGTTTGTTCAAAGGAGGGCAGTAGACCGCAATTGTTTGCTTATATGTACATAAAGTTTCACGGGGTACAACCCCTTTCACAATTTTTACTGTTAAATTAATTGTACGTGCTAGGGATGGTTTCACGATAACTTCATTATCACTCTGTGCATTGAATTTCTGTGGTCATGATGATATGCCTTCTCTTCTCAATTTGTGTTTTTAAGAAAATTTTGGTTTTCCTGCTACATTCGTTTTCATTTTACGGCAAGTTATATGGAGGTGGTAGTCATTAAATCTACCATATTTTGTTTACATTGAAATCTCGGAGAAATCCCTGGAAACTGCATGAACTTGTATGGTGTCGTGAGGAGTCACTATCATCTTTAAATTGTGAATAACGTCAGTGGTTCTTTTCTTGTTTACCTTATGAAGTAGTAGTTTTGTGTCAGTGACTTTTAGGAAAGTTTTTGTTTAATAATCATTACTTTACCTCCCGAGGGATTTACGGTTCATAATATTTGTCAAAAATAGTTTATTTGCAGAAGATATTTGTGACTGGAAATAAATCCGTAGTTTTATTTGTACCATTAACTTTGGCTGCTTTCAATTAATTTAATTCGTTATTGGCTATTGCCACAATAAGTATTATTATTCTAATAGTAGTCAAAAGCAAAAACATACTTGAGCTTGAGGTTCGTTCGTTTGGTTGAAAGAACACAGCTTGTACTCTTGTTTCTATGATTTAATCCGTTTTGACCAGAATAAACACTATTGAAGCATTAAGCCTACATTGTATATTGCACAGTTACAGGCACATGTCAGTGACGACTTGATAAAATGGTTGAACTTATTCTTTCACTTAGAAATAATGGTTGCGCCCTCAACTGCTTTAAATACATAACTGGTTGCTTTTTTCGAGTACTTCTGGTTGATTGCCTCGATCACATTATCAGCCTCGGAAGACTTCACCTACAAAAGAAAGACAAATATGAAACAATATGACACGAAATCCTCAATTCCCGGATGGGTCTGTATCCCTGGAATATTTTTCTAAAACAAATTGATACACATTCAATGTGCAAATGATTGCATATGCATTGCAAATGGAACATAAACTCACTAAAGCCACAATGCATCCCCCGAATCCTCCCCCAGTCATTCTTGAGCCGTACACTCCTTTACATTTCATAGAAATATCCACCAATTCATCAAGTTCAGGGCAAGAGACAGCGTACAAATCTCTGTAACAATGATTAATTAAATTAACGAAAATGATTATTCAACTGGGTTTTAAAGTTAATATTCAGGTTAAACAAAAACATAAATTAATAATTACGAACAGTTACACATATACAGTACCTCAAAGATACATGACTTTGATACATTAGCCGTCCAAAAAGTTCCAAATCTCCATCCACGATAGCATCAGTGGCTTTTGAACACCGCTCGATCTCACTGACTACATGAAGCGCCCTTTGGTACACTCGATCAGTCATTCGATCCCGATTTTCTGAAAGTTGCAAAAAATCTTCGGTGCTTTAAAAAGTCCCGAATATTTTTTCAATAATTTTAAGCTACTGATTTCTTTCGAGCATAGGAATTGGAAATGTGACCATTATTACTTTACCTCTTAGCAAGGACATATTTGCGTCCCGTAGACTCTTGACTCCAAGAATTTTAGCTGCTTCGAAGCAATCAGATCGACGCTGGGGGTACTCACTTCCAGTCAACTGATGTTTCACGTTTGAATTGACAACTAAAAATGTGACTTCATCACCACCATCCGGCTTAGCCGAAGACAGGTTGACCAACTTCGTTTCTAGCGATCTACAGTCAATCAATAAAGCCGAATCCTCTTTGCCCATGCAAGAAATAAATTGATCCATTATCCCACACGGCATGTCAGCAAAGGTATGCTCCGATTTTTGACACAGTAAAGCTTTATCCGTTGGCCTTAAATCAAAGTCAAACATCCTTTAAAGTTAATTATCCATACTCGCCTAATAAAGACTAAAATTCTTGGAAATTCATTGAAGTTAGCTCGAATTATTTACGGTAAATTGTTTCCGGTTAGAGCTTCCAGAAAGGTAGCTGTGGCCACTTCGAGTGATGCACTCGAGGACAGGCCTCCCCCTAGAGGTACTGTCGTCACAATGGCAGCATCGAATCCAGGAATAGAATCTGGAATACAAAAATTACTGTCCTTGACCAAAATTGTAAAATAATTTCAATAAATGTAGTAATTACTGAATTTTATATTACATATGTACGCTATTTAGGCTAGCTTTCGCTATTAAAACACCTATCCAAGCTACAATTTAATTTGCTAGGGGCAGAGGGTTCCCCATATTATATACCAGGAAAAATTAACCTTGTGGAGTGTGTTCAAATATTTCAGCCCCTATAAAGAACGTCCTTTAGTACAGAGGTTTCTTGTAGCCAGAGTACACACTGCGCTCACTAATTTTTGGCATTTTCGTTACAAATACATCTATTTTGTATCGCAGAGTAAGTTTATAATACAATAAAATCTGGTTCTAAGGGATTCACAATGACCCAGAAATTTTTATCCCTTATAAGCAGTTTCTTAAGCACTTAACATAAATGGATGGCGGGATGGAGTGTCTACGTCAACACTAAAATGCGTCCCTTTGAACAGGAAATCCCTTATAAAGGGTAGATTTTACTTTACGCAAGTAATTATATTTAAATACCCGCTGGGAAGTGTTCAATCACGCCTTTGACATAGTTGGCCCATTTTGGTGACCCCGGAGTCAGTCTAGCAGACGCAGATGGAGCCTCAAAGCCCAGGGTTTGCACTTCTCCCATCTGTGCTGCAGTAACCAGTTGAATTGTGCTTGTCCCATTGGGTTTACCTACCATCACCGTGTACAGAGGAATGGCCTTAAAAAAAGTATGAATAAAAAAACTCAATTAATATATTATCACAATAATACAAAAGTGGGATATAAGGTGTGCGTGCAGATGTGTAATAGTATATACATAATTTAATTACTAAAAAAAATTACAGTAAACACGACAATTGTTACAATGTGAAAAATGATAGTAAATATATTTTAAATGTACCATAGGAAATACGAATCCATCGTTGTAGTCCGTATGTTCGCCAATGATATTCACCCGTCCTGGAGCTTTCACGACAATGACAGGGTCATTTCCAAATTGTTTAGTAAAAAGGCTCCTGCACTCATCCACAACTTCTTGTAAGGACTGAACCATTGTTTTAAAAATATATATTGAGCAAAAAAAATATTGACTCTCGCTAGTCTCTCCGAAGGACGGACGCAGATACGCTCGGAAGATTCCGCCAACTGAGAAAGCTGATCTCGTTCCAAAAGGAATTCCGGGAAATATTCGGGGAACTACTAATAAGAGCTCAGCTCCACGTCACGTCTTTAATACTGCAAGCACGACTTTCAAGCCAAGTGTCAGAGTCGCTTATTTGTATTCATTGTATGGCTGTACGGATGGAAATTTCTGCTAAAATCTGTTATTATTCCTTATCATTATTTTAATGAACATACATATCTGATAAAGGTTGGGAGCATTATAATGAAACAGTGACTTTGTGAGTATATATGTGAGGACTATGCATGTAATTATTACAGACAATCCATCAATGCCTCTCCAGCAGTTTTCAGACTTCATTATTATATAAAGCACTTGGTTAAAGTGTTTTTTCCACCACAATTGATAGCTGGAACTGATAAAAGTCTATACAAGAAATTAAGGACCAGTGTATATTGAAAAATTGAGACTTAAGCATATCTGGACAAGACTGACTACATTTATATCTACTTTATAACCACAACTCATGAGTGTATGTATTTATTTGTGTCTGTTGATGCACATTTTTCCATACTTAATTGGTTCCTTACAATTGACTCGGATCTGGAGTTTTAAATGCTGTCAGCATTTCTTCCTCTATAAAAAAAATCATCCGTTTCGTGTTACTCAGCAAGTGGTAATGTTACCACATTCCACAAACGTGTTTCATTAAATTGGGCTGTATACAAATAACGATTAAATTACGCTGAATTTTTACAAAAAGGGAGGAAGTCCTTCCGTTCGATTTGTTTCCATCCATGACTGTAATAATTTTAGAGATATTATTATGTATGTAAAGTAGAATCCCAAAAGCAATAATACTTTTAAAATTGCTTTTAACATTAGTGTTATCTGCTTCTGGTTGGAAAAGGCTACTGATTTACGGTTGGAAGGTGGTACTGGGGCAGGGTGATATCAAAACTAATTGTAAGTATGTACTTATATGTAGTTAAGTAATTACTTAAATATGATAAAAGGGAAATAAGGGGCAACCACAGGTTAGTGTATCCTTTATGGTTATGAAACGTACATACATGTATGTATGGAGGTACTTGTGCAAGCGTCGGGCCAAAGTCAACAAATTGCAAAACCACTTGGGGTTGATAGTGACCAATAATTGCATTACAGTTACTTGTTACTCCTGTTGTAAGAGCCTGGTTTAAACGAGTATTTGACGTGTACAGCACATGAGTATATCTAACATTTCTGAACACAATTACTGTCGTTTTTTTGCTTTTTTATAATACTTGAGAAACACTGTTATTAGTTTTTGGAGGGGGCATTTATGTTGGCAATATACTGTACATGATGATAACAGCCGAAATTGATCCGGTCCGCTTAACTGCTCAAGTCTCAAGTTAGATAGATAAGGAAGACTAGGCTGCCAAGAGAACATTTATGTACATTTACGTAGAATATTTAAAAGCCAATTGAATCATAAGCATGAAGTTCTGAAAAACTAAAGTGAGCATCGTTTGTTTTAAAATATGATTTGATCGGCTTAATCTACAATGCACAAGCATAAGAATCAAGTGGGAAAATCTAGGTGTGATTTTAAATCAAAACCAAGATAATAGCATCAAGTACGATATATTGTAAGTTTTAATGAGTCACTCACTTTTGCTGCTCCAAGTTACATTAAAATGTTTCAAATGCATTCCGTTCTCAATTTAAAATTTAACCATGTACTTTAATATTTACTAAGTGATGCACTAAACAATAAACGAAACAATGAAGAACTTATGTGTAGCAACGATCCTTGAAAGCGTATTTTTCCTACATTATTGCTCTACTGTATTTTTAATAATTATACATTGACTATTATGGTATCAGTAGAACAATAAATTATTGGAAATAACTGCAGTTTAGATAGTGCTCTTAGCGTGTTCCGGAATCCAAATGATATGATAGTACATTAACGAGTTATTTTCAAAGAGTTAATTTGTTCTCAAGAGGTTTGTTTGTTTGGTTGGGGAAGAGTCATTTTGTCTTTGATAAGAATAAGCGTTAAAATTCTGGTATTAATGTCGTTATTTGTCGAGAATATGTATTTCATTGATGGGGTAGAACAAACACCGTCTGATTTTTTCATGATCCAGAATTAGTCACAACAGCTTGTATATCACACCCTTGAAGAACTGAATTATTCCACTTGGAGCTCTGTGTTACATAAAACCTCTCAAATCCCTTCGGTAAATTGTAAAACCAAGTTATGAGCTCCTGTTGGAAACAATTTGGAATGTTTATATTTTTGAACACAAAAAAAGGAAAGGGCTCTGCGAAAAAACGTTTTGGAAACTTTTATTATATTACATCACATATAACTATATGAGAAGGTGAGATACAAATCGTCTTCAGTTCATTTTGCAAAATTTTACAGGAGAAACGGAAAACTTCTCAATTCAAAACGATTGAGAATTACCAGCCTGCAATATTTTTAAATTGATAAGTAGTAACATACACTATTGCCACCATATCTATAGATTCAGGCTCAATACTTCTGTAGCAATAAAATTTCGAAAAATGGACTTATTCCAGTTTGCATCAAACTCCCTATTAGCGTACTGTAATGACCAAGTACAATCAAATAACGAAAAATTAATATCATTCGTATATGCAACAAAACTATTCGGATCTTATATAAAGTAATTATATTTAAATGAAAAAAACAATATTTGCAAATATTAAGTTGCTTGATCTGTGGACTTATACTGATTTAAACCAAAGAAGCGTTTGGACTTTTATCACATTTTACAACAAACTGTACCCACTTCTAATTTTGACCTTTACGATTTACCCATGAATGACTCTTACTTTAGAGCAACTTATGCAATAAAACGAATTTCGTAAAAAATGGACTTGCATTCCACCTCATCATACCTAATTACCAATATACATACGAAAGATTTCTGCATGGACATATTTTTAGCACTACCTACAGATGCCCCATTCTGCTTTCTACAGCCGGCAATATTTTGGGAAGATTTTTTAAGCTAAGGATTACAGTATCAGAATTTATTGCGATTCAGATTACAACTTACAATGAACTAATCGAACGACGGAAATCTGATTTATCCAGACAATTTTGGTTGCATTGGCAAAAAGGCGGCGGATTGACCCAGATGATACTTGCTGATTGCTGATATTGACCTAAGCTTTGAAATAGGGAAAAAATGTTTGAATCAGAACATGGCCTACTTATTAATTGTATAAATATCCGAAAGATTAGAAACAAATCATAGTCAGTTTGGAACTAGTATTTCGGATTCTACTAAGTAATTTCTTTCAATTGTTTTTAACTACTATCATACAAAATGAAGCTCTATTGTTCAGTTATAATTTTATTCTTCGGATTGGTACTTCAGTCACAAAAAAGTTTACAAGGTTAAGAATTTTAAAAATTATTTACGGTTTTAATTTGAAAATGGACAGTTTTCTAAATAATAGTAATCACAGTTAAACGTTGTAACTCATAATATAATTACTCCATTTAAGCAAAAGTAACACCATAAGATTATAGCAAGTTATAGTAATAGTTACGTTAATGTCATTAGCTGGCTCCGGCTGCTTCAGGACAGGATGCCACTGGGGTGGTCCAAGATGTCAGAGGTATGGTCCTGGGGGGTTATTCTCGAACAGAATTTGCGATATCGCAAGTTACGACTTCGTAAGTACTTACGACAGGTGTCGTACGATGCCTCTACGATTTTCAAATTTTAATATTCTCAAAAACGATCGCAAGTATATCGTAGCTACGATCACATTTACGAATCGTAAGCATGTAACGGACGCTCTGATTGGCTGTCAAAATTTCGAATCTTAAGCCATCCAATAAGCCATAAAATTCTTCCCATTTGTCCTTTCTATCAGTTTCACGTATTGTTTTTCTCTATAAATCAATTCAACGTTTAAGGAGTGCAAATGGCAAAAAATATAAAAACGAATTTATCAAAGCACCCTCCACTTCCCCTCCACTTCCACTCCACTTCCACTCCACTTCCCCTCCACTTCCCCTCCACTTCCCCTCCACTTCCCCTCCACTTCCCCTCCACTTCCCCTCCACTTCCCCTCCACTTCCCTTCAAATTCATAACCCCTCCACTTCCCCTCCACTTCCCTTCAAATACATAACCCCTCCACTTCCCCTCCACTTCCCTTCAAATACATAACCCCTCCACTTCCCCTCCACGTGGAGGGGATGTGGTCGGGATGTGCAGGGGGTGTGCAGGGGATGTGGAGGGGATGTGGATGGGGTGTGCAGGGGATGTGGATGTGATATGGAGGGGTGTGGAGGGGTTGTGGAGGGGGTGTAGAGGGGGTGTGGATGGGGTGTAGAGGTGGTGTGGAGGGGGTTTCAAATGAACCCCGCCATATAAAGAATGCTTGATCGTAAGTACCTACGACTGCTATTTTGTTGTCGTAAAGTTACGACAACTTTTGCGATTTTCTGAGAACTTGCGATTTTCAAAATGTTTTTAGAATCCCAACTATCGTAACTCGAGAGTTGCGACTGAAGTTACGATCGTAAGTCTTTCGAGAATAACCCCCCTGGATTTCAAGTGTCGCGGATGGACAGGTGTATTTTCAAAAAATCTCAGTACCTATGCTGTGACAGTGACTGCATCTATCAGCCATGTGGAAGCACTGGGAACACTTGTAGAGAGTTGGGTCTTCGGGGCAACTGGGAACAGTACATGCCTGCTCGCTCATGCCTCCTTCCTGGAGGTCAAACTGGTGTCCAGCATTTTTGCTGTGTTTAATTTAGTAAATGTTAATAAATACAATAAATTATACATTTGTAAGTACCTCTATCTAAAACAATTTTATTCGATTGAGAAAAAACACTTGAGCAATAATACTGCAACTTTGTATTGAATATACCAAATTATTTATTGTTTTTTTGGATAAATATGTATGTATGGAATGTAAATATGTTGGATAAATTTGTGTAAATGCATACAATTATTATAAATATTATAATCGTGTGTTGATGCTGTTACTACATAAGTACAGTACTTCCTACGAGAGCACCCGTAGAAAGTGCAAAATCTGGCTGATATAAAGGTATGGTTTTACATGGAGAAAAACTGGCATTGTGGGAAACAACAATTTCTCCAAACGACTTTTCCCCAACATAGAAAATGCTCTTAAAAGGAATTTCTTCTAACGAGTAAACGCTGCTCTAGAACTACCTAAAAAGTGAAGAGCCATTAAAGTTAAAAGATGAATCAACGAAACAAACATAGAGTCGTGTGTTGTTGGGCTTAGTTCCCTTAAAGAGCATTTTGAATGGAATGTAAACAATTGTAGTGCTTTGTCTATGTACTGCTTGAAAGACTGAAACACAATGTATAATATACACGCTTCAATTTAACGACTCCATCCATTTAACGATCCATCAGATTAATCTCACAGCGTGGATCTGTACTCACCAAGTCACCTATATCCTGTTATTAATGCTGATGGCGTCGTTGTGACGACTGACCGACCCAGTCAATCAATCTTGGGCCCAGCCATGAACCCGGAGAGTATGTAGAATTTCTATGAATGAAACTTTGTATGAATGCCACGCACAAAAGATGAATTTGTTTGTTTATACCTGAAAACAACTCAGTGACCATGCTGATTAAAATGATAAAATGAAGATTGTACACTCTACTCTTGAGTTTTTGTAAAAGCTTTGCCCATACCTATATTTTCCGATGGCTAGAACTGTGTTGAACATTGAGTCTGTAAGTTAATCTCGAAAAAAAAACGATCTCAAGATTGTTATCAAGAGTGATAGGAGTTCAGATGAGAGCATACAAATCACTAACTATGCACATGTTTCTGTATCATTAATGGCATTATTACAGTAATCAGGTTTCTATGACCCCCAAAAATCTCACGTGGACTTACCTGGGTCGTAGCACCGTAAATGTAATTAAAATGAAGCCTACAATTCCTCAGACAGCAATTCACTTAATTAATATAAAAATATCCATCTTTTGTAGTAGAAATAATATATAATTTTATCAATAATTAAATGTATCATATACAAATCAGGTAAATACAAAAAGTTGTAGCTTGAACATTTTCCCAGCGCTTTGTATCTTCAAATAATCGGAACATATATTAATCAATACGATTTTCCCCAAAATTTTACAGTAGTAATCGAATAATATTTTATTGGGACATTTGATTTGAGCATCATTCCACGTCCACGATCCAGATACCATAGTTCTCTTCAAATTTGATTATCCAGAGTCGGTTTGTTTTTCAAGCTTTTTAGTTCTTTTAGAATTACCAATCTTCTTATACACACCTAAACCTTTCAGAAACAAGAACCTTCCAGTGTCTCTATTTTTTCATAAATTGGCATTTGAAATAGTAAGGAATTATTTCAGGATACAAATATCCAAAGAATTTAACGGCGTAGGAAGATGGGGAATAATTGTTCCACAATAGTGAGGTTGAGGAAGTGGCAATTAATGCTTTGGGGAGCCTTGGTCCTGGTTAGTAATATTACACTATATATAGGTATAGATGGCATTAAGATAAAAAATTACTAATATAATTCGATTGCACTTTAAATATACTGAGAAAAATATATAATAATTTAAAAAAAATATAGCAAGCAATCTGCTACGAAAAAATCATGCTGACAATGAGTAAGAGAAGAGAGAGAAGAATGGATCAAGCTATTGACCCTGGGATGACCCCGATTACGATTTTTTCTAGCTACTTACAGAGAAGGGTCAAGGAGGGACTTGGACAACTGGAAGGGCGATGATGATTACCACTATATTGCCAATAATTGGTACGTTTAATTAAACTCATGATTGGATTTAGAAATGCAAGATGCTCACTTGGTAAGGATGAGTAGATGAAATTGCAGAAATCCTGCAACACATACAATCTCCACTGGGCTCTGTCCACGAGAAACTAACAATAATATAGTTTCTCGTTGCTAGTTTATTATTTGTCATTCACTCAACCCAAGCCGAATAAGGCTCATGACAGCGAAAAATAATATTGTTATAAATGATTGAGCCTACAAAAAATTCAAACCTTGACAGACATTTTTTAATGCCTTCAGAAGGTTCCTCATTAGCACTCATAATAACGTAAACATCTGTGTTATGGTGTTTTCCTTTTCCTTATGCAAAGTTTCCAAAATCATATTTAAAAATACTAATTTCTTGTTAATACTTCCATATGAAATCGGGCTATGATCATAAATCTATGGATCTACTTAAATATAGTGTGACATCAATTATTACGGTTTAGAATATCCTAATATGTATTCACGTTAGTTCGTCCCCTGCGTTCCTATGTAAAATATTATACGATCTTGAGTTACTCTCGCCATGTGGGAATGCCTTATAAGATCATTCAATCTATTCTGGAATAGATTTAGGTTCTCAATAGGTATCTGTACATATCTATATATGTGCCAAATATCATTCCCCTGGATTTTTAAACATAATGAAAGAACAATCGTGCTAATTTTAGAGTGCTGTGTGTTCTTCATTCTTGTCAAGTTCACTTTGTATACATTACATACAAATACATATTATGTACATACGTACACTATGTATCAGAAGGAATAATACTAATGCAAATGCTGTATCTGTACTACTGATTTTAGTACACTCATTCTATACGGACGGTAATTTATATTGAAACTTTTATTGTTTATCTGAGAATAAACTCAGAAGTAGTAAGTTGATCTTGTTTTAGAGTAAGCAAAGGTAAGGTTCAGTATTAATTTTAATTGCATCACTATGCTGCTTTCAGACGACTGATTTTACTATAGCTAGATATTTTACTGAACAAGCTCGTGTAATTAAATGGAACAAAATTTTACTTAGCATAAATCAATTTTATTTTTAAAGTTTATTTTATATCATGACGCAATCAACCCATGAACAATAATTTTGAAACTTAATTCAGGAGAAGGGATGGAATGTCACGGGAGGTGTTTTTATAGCAAGTAGGTGCATTATATTTTACGATGAGCAATACGATGACTTATTTTTCTCGAGTAGGTTATTTACAATGAATAATAAACAACAATTCTTTTTTCAAATGTACAACTGACAACAAGTGAGGAAAAAAAACCTCCACCTACAGTATGCTAGTACACTATATAACTTGGTATTTTTTCAATAAATAAATAACTCCAAACACTACAATGAATTTAACAACCCAGCACAAGGCAAAAACAGCGACACATTTACCCCATTTAATTCTTTTGATGGTTTTCTGATTATCTCGGTCTTCCTCCACTTCTGCATAAAAAAAAAGAATAGAATCCAGTTTAGAATTCATTATTCAAATGATCATAAGCTCGCCATGAGGAAAGCACACTCATAAAAAAAGGTTCATGAAAAATGGCAATTTAAAATAGCAGGGGCTAATTCTAACAAGTGCACAGTGTCCCCTCCCTGTTTAATCACCACTAAATAGGATAAAATTCGACTTTTATAGTTCCAGGCATTTATTATGAGGAAAAAGCTAGCATTCTAGTTACCGGGAATACATCCAAATATTTTTATCCCAATGGAGAAACTCCTTTCACTAAGGACTCTTGTATAGACAGAGTGCACTGTACGTGTGGAATAATTATATTTATATAAGTAGGTTGATCCTTTCTTTGAAGGATATGGAAAAGGCTTTGCTGCCTTGGAGGAAGCATCAAAGTTATTATCTATACTTGCTGAAGACTGTAAATAAAGCGCATATTAAAATAAAACCCCTTCCTTCAAAAACCCACCTTTGACTGACATTGTTGTTAAGGCTGTTTGATGTCAAGAATAGCTCGACTTGGCAATTGTTCAGATAATTAATGCAACCATTGTCTGTATTGCATATAGTAGCTTGGGTCTCGAGTGTGCATAATACAGTGAAACCCCTTCGTAATTACCTTCCCAGGATACAGAATGTCTGCACTTCAAATGAGGGACTATTTTAAAGCGTATAATTTGCATGTAAAGATATCTATAATTATTATGTGTAATTACATGAGTATACATACATGCATATGTTTACAAAAAGAAAAATGCAAGGTATCAAATTAAAATTCTGCTTTGTAGGAAGAGGGGGGTTGTTGAAAGAGGTTCTATTGTATACAGCGTTGATTGTTTGCATTCATCTTCCTTACCTTCTAGTACTTGATAAGAGGAGTACGCCCGATTCTGCAAATAAAGAACTGCTCTTCGCTCATTTCCAAAAACCTTTCCAAGAGAGTCTTGGGGTGTGACACGAATGTTTTTATCGGTCATCAAATTGTGCTCATCCTGGGACTCAAAGAACTGACAACCTTCCTATAAATGTGAGTTAACCATAGAAATTTCAATGGAAGCATTATATCACGGAATTTATTACTTTGCAAGGCAACGAGTTACAGAGAACTCTCTCTAGAATGACCCTCCATTTACATATAATTGCACGTCTCCTATTCCCATTGTAACCACACACTTCATGAGATATTCCTGAGAGCGCATATTTAATTACTTATGTTAAATTACAAGTTCCCCTATGATGACGCATTCCTAACACGCTACAAGATATCATGCGGATTGGGTAATCCTAATAGAGATGGTCGACTGTACATTGACTTAATAATCCTAACCATTTGTTGGGATTTTTTTAAATAAGAAGATTACAATAAGAATACACTTCAACGTTGGAATATCTCCCTCTAATAATAAATTATATTACACCTCTTCGTATTAGTTCTACACATGTATGCTTATACGCTACATGTCATGTGCAGGTGAGTGCAGTTATTCATTGTTTATTCGGACTCCCTTCCTAACGTTAATACAAACAGTATATCAAAAAATTATTCATCCTCATAGAGCCAACACTTTTAGGGATAACTATACAGCACGGAGGATATGAAATAATGTTCAGGGAGCCTAATACGGGGTATCATGCTCTAATATTATTTTCGAAAATCCTGAGAGGAACCTTTATCTCGGAAGGATGGCCCTCATTTTAACTCCTACCGCAATATTTACACCTGATCCTCCGAATTTCACTTTATAGTTGTGCTTTTCGATCTAAAAACACTAATTGACTATTTTTAAAATTTATTTGTCACTAAAGTCGCACTCAATACCAGTCACTACACTAAAACGCTGAATCAGTGTCACATCTCACCCGGTCACTATATTAATATGCCTGAGGCTGTTAATGGACGAAATTAATTATTAATATTGTAGATAATTACTTAAAATACTATAATTATAAGTTATTTCTACCGTTAAGCGGAACTTTCATACTCCTGAGAAGTTTTTGCCATGAAACTGTACGAGGTAAATAAATTGACTTCGGGGCGGGATGCAATTACGGCCGGTAATAAAAATATCACTCGATGAGTAATTCATTACCTACAATTACCACCTATTCTTAATTTTCTGTTTTTAATTAGGGATTTTATTCATACTTAAGCGAGATGAGGATGAACAATTTTTTGATGTACTGTATTCTGTAGAGCATATCTGATTGATTGTGTTTAACGATTAGAAAGCTATTTACATACGTATGTATGTTCAGGTGACTCTGCAAGAAAATTGTATTGTTTAAATTGCCTATGTACCTGCGGATTTTTAACACCTGTTTGTATCAAAAGGTACTCCATACACATGTAAATACACATACTTAATACTTACCTATGCAAACATTTTATACGGTTGTGAAGAATTATGGTTACTTTACCCAAATACGAATATGTACTTACGCAGTTTGCTACTTCAATTCTCAGCAGGGGTTATTGCTAACTCGCAATCTGAAATAGTACTTATGTGTTTCCGAGCTTATCATATTTCGGGTTACAAGTTACAACTTGATATTCCTATTTAGTCCTTCCCACAGATCTTGTATGTTTTGAAAAAAAAACATCCGTTCGTTTTTTGCGAAGATGAAGATCCTACACTATTTTTCCACTCATTCTACCTTTAAAAGGCTATCTTGATAAAGCTGCTGTGTTTCTTATCTTTGAACACAGAAGAAACCGTCGGGTTCAAGCAAAATAAGGGCAAATGTGCATACTTTTTACATCGAATAGTTATTATTTCGAATGAGTTTTAAATGCTTGTCAGGTGTCAGGTATAAATTACGTAAGTGAAACATCAGGGCCACAAGTCAAATGGAGCATTTGAGCAACTTATTAACTAAAATATTCTTTTCATGTCGCCAAAAAATACCAAAGGTTTTATCTAAAATTGTATCTAATTTAAAAAATTGTAGTAAATCTTGTAATTTCAAGCTTTTAGTTTCGATTAAGCATCATCCGTGGTCTTCATAAAATTCATGAGGGAGCACCAAGACAAGTAAAGTAAAAAAAATACATATGCCCAGGTTGAATATATTCACATGATAATTATTGAAATGACTATAAGTAATACATGGGAAAAAATAACCGAACATAAAATGCTGGAACTTTGGGGATAATTACGCAGCTCAGCTTCTTTGTCAGCTAATTCTAAAATTTACTATTAAACGACGTATCAAAGTCTTGCTTTTTAGGAACAACCTCAACTTGCTTCTGTGAAGACTGATTGTGAGTTTCATATTCGATTTTTTGAAAGTACGGGTTTGAATTTTAAATGTCTGGGAATGGGAGGTTAAAATTAGCAAAGCATTAAGATTTTATAAATTATTTCTAATTATTGAATAATGAATGCACAATAATTTTCAGAGCTTCCTAATTATAATAATAAAACACTGACCAACTGACAATGAGAGAGTATATGCTTGGGCAGGATTATAAAAATTCTAAAAACCAGTGTGCTTCAATGTGTCAATCAGGAACCATTGACAGTCAACCTCATGTAGCCCTATAACCTGGTATGTGACCTATAAGTAGCTGAACAATTCAAAGCTAGAATTTAAAAATTAATTTACAAAGATTTCTGGCATAAAATAGACTCAATAACTACCTATAAATATACGAGAAAAGCAATTCAGCACATTTTCTCAATCTACATACTGTAGTATCTACATATGTTCAAAGCGGGGTAAATACTGTATAATAAATACTACGTGATTGTTAATTTGCCACTATGCTATTTAAAAAAAATTGATTTGCTAATTTTGTGAGCACCCTTATAAAGACAATTGACTGCATTTAAAACTAGTCCTCGAGACACTATATATGATGGTGGAATTAATTCAAGTAACCTTGGATTCTTATAATTGAGTACCTACGGGATATTGTTGCAGCAGCTCTTGCACAGTCTTGCCCAACTCATCCTTCCGAAAAACGTGGACAACTTGACTGAGTCCATAAGCATGTGGTGGGCTTGAGAAGGCTCCTTTCCCATCGTAGTCTTCTAGCACTAAATAATAAGTCTCTTCCGTTCCATTATAAAGCGCGATCAAGTCATCGATGTTATGTTCTCGGTTGTAGGACATTTTGAACACCCGAATTAAAATTTTGTAGTGTTTATATTTGATGAATAAACTATATATTTATTCTTGCATTTAAAAACTTAGAATATATTTGGAAGAACAGTTCTAATAAGACACAGAAACATTCTCCATATAAAATACAATAAGCCTAATCAGATGGAAAGAATTTGTAGTCAGAAGAGCCCTGACTCCCAGTTTAGTCTCATTGACTATATTTGTTACCACTTTGGCTGATGTACCATGTTTTATGATAAAATAATTAAAAGCTGAGGAAGCAATTGATCACGAACATTTTGCGGTGACAATATCATTCTGCTTCTGCAGTTATCCACGTTTAAAAATAGCCAGTCCTCATCCATCTCTATAAATACAGTGTACCCTCTCGTGTAAGGCAACCCAAGTGAGCATTGGCTCATTAAAGTTTTTTATACTGAAATATCACTATGTCCTCATATAAAGTATTGTGCTCTCTTTATAGGAGCATTTTATCTCTAGGAGGCAGGAGGGATAGCATTTGGACCTCTAACCATTTATACCACAATGTTATATTTCACCTTAAATAAAGATAATAAGAATATAATAATTCTCATGTATAAGGTTTGCTCTTCTCAGGGATGCTGTTATAAAGAGAGGTCTCCTGCATGAAGGATAATATAAAAATGTCAATGTACTGTCATCAGGGAGACTCATTACAACACGTATACGAATAATATTCCGTTGACTTAATATGTAATCTCTATGGCGATAGGTGTAAAATATTATACATACGTACATAACACGTAAATGTGAAGTATGCAATAATTATATGTACTGCGTACGTTATATACAATGTACGTATTTATTCGAAAGGCTACATCATTAATTATTTCTTACTTCTACTTATGTACAGTTTCATCCCAATGTAACAATCTCCCTTAGGATGCATATTCTGCAGAAGGGAAATCTATAGAATCTCTGGCAATTAAACAAGGTATCTGTCACCCTGTTTCAGATCATAACATTACACGAGGCAAAATTAGTTCCTATTAGGGTCGTGCTGTGATAGAGAGAGTTTACTGTACAGTCCCTTATTATCCACACAGCAGGTAAACTGCCGACACGCACACACCTGAACAAACGGTTAAAATTTATTCCTTTGTAATGACGAACGAAATGGAATATCATTATGCATTTTTTTGATAACTTCATAAACTTCAGCTCCAGACAAAATATGTAGTATCCAGCTCATTTTTCAGTAAATAGCAAGGAATAATAATTATTACTTGCTTCTCACAATAAGATAAACAACATAAGGGACCATACATATAGAACCTATTTGGACCAGTAGATTTCAAGGGAACGCCAGTACTGATTGTGAGTACGAATAAATACACCCGTACAATATTAGAGGCATTGTACAGTTGATTCTCGCTAGAAGGACATTTTACCCCAATGGTAATTTTTCTCCTATTAAGAGCAAACCGGTTCAAGAACTGTCTTTATTACTGCAGTATTCGGATTGCGACATGTAGATGCTGGACTGTATATTATATGTCCGAGGTTTCTCCGTAGAAACCATTTTGACTTTCAACTTACTCGTGCAAGTCCCCAAACGTAATGAGATGCGATAAATAGCTCATTGGACATGAAATCATCACTATTGAAAATCCGGGTACTAACTGAATCGTCAAACATCTTACATCATTAGAGGTCCAGTCGAACAAATTATGATTATTGTAAATGACTCTGGCGTCTTAATGAGCTCAAGGGCTATAAAACACTTGATTTTGTATTACCGAGCGCTATTATTTTCAGATCTGTTTCGTTCAAAGTAATCCAGACATAAAGGACATACTCTTCAGTTTTCATAAACTTTTCGTTACGTGGTCGCAATGAAGTTTCAACGGGGCAAAGTCGGCGCTTTCTTTCCCATTTTAATCCTTGCCTATTGGACTAGTCTTCTTCCGGGCTCATTTTGCCAGCAACCACTAGTTCTTAATTTGAAAACTGTTCAGACATTTCAAAATCGACATGATTCAGGGGTACTGTATTAAATTTTTCTCCTCCCCCACAAGCACTGTACTTGTAAGCATAAGTATTGGAGTCAATAAAAACATCTGTGGAACAAACTCTAATTTTATTTTATTGATCTCAAGGGCCCTACAAATATTTTGTTTTTTGTTCGATGAAGAAGTCTGACAACCAGTAATTATTATTTCGTACTCTATTTGCATGTATTTGTTTTGTTACAATAGTTCTTGACAGCCATTGGTGTGCAATCTCGCAACCCTCCGGTAACCTCGGAACTATGGGGGAACTTGAAATCCCAAAAGTGGAAAGGTGTCAAAGCATGTAAATTGACAATTTTTATTTCCTCCAAAATAGTTAAGTATTCAAAGTGTAAATATAAGAATTAATACTGAGTAATGTCCTGTTAAAATGTGAATATGATGTCATCTTTCCCCTGATATATTTATATTTACTCACCAATATTTTTCCACAATTTCTACATTTTCTACTACCAAAACTGTGAAAACAATTTGGTGAGTCCTCCTCCTCCTCCTGTTCTTACATACATTTCCAATGTTGGTTTTTGTAACTTATACTCTTAAAAATTGCCCGATATGTTTTCAAAGACTTCTCCACCTCCTATCAATTGCGACCCGTGTCAAATCAACAGAGGCTACTGGAGGTGAATACCCTCACGGGTTTGACCTACCAAGACGTAAGTCAGGACAGAAGACTTAATATATCCTGCAATATTATAAGTTATATATATTTAAATCTGTAGTTGGGTTTCAAAATTAGGATTATCACAGGCTTTATTGTAAGAAGAAAATTTTGACGCTCTGCTATAAAAAGAGAAGCCTTTAGGTCATGTCCTGGTATTTATGACCGACTATACTACGCTAGTATACTGTCTGTAAAGTCATTTGAGACAAAGTCGACTGTACCTGTTTTGCATTTTCCCATTTTTGTTCCTTAGTTTTTCTTATGCAATTCTGCAAATTTTTCTACGAAACGAACGCATGCAACTGGACAAATCTTCATGTTACTCTGTCCTTATTTCTGTAGCTTATTTATTTATTTTCGCTTTACAATCTAAACTGAAGTTGCTCACTGTTATGTCTTTACGATTTCACAGATAATTAATTTTGACAGTTATAATTATTGGGCGCACACTTCTGCTTCTTAGGCTACATTTCTTTGAATAATGTTTTGCTAAAGCCATTTACACCCTTGTTTAGAAATTAGTTTGGTACATAAAATGAAAGAGATGTATGACGCACATTAAAATCTTGTATTTCTAATTTAGACCGTTGGTATGGGTCTCTGGGATAGTGAGTATTGGCAAATGCTCCATTTGGGTGGAGGAAGCTACATAATTAAAAATTACAAAACAGGGAATTGCCTTACTTCAACTGGGTACGTATACTCCTTATGTTTTATTATAGTCGTAGCTTAGTATATCTGTAATAATTATAAGAACTAAAACATCTTGCTGTACTTTTAACTTTAGTTATATACAGATTTTGAGCAGTCATTTATATATGCTAACTTCCGAGTCCTTCTTTAAATGTTGAGCTCAATTCTATACAACTATAGAGCACAATATGCGTTTATTAATGCTTATTAGGTAATCCCCGAATGATACTAAAATTGTACGTTTTAATTGTGTAGTGTGGGTTAATTTTATTTTAGACTTGGTGAGCCGGTGGCCGTAGAGTTGTGTAACAGCGGTCGCAGGCAACAATGGACTGTTCGTGACCGGAAATAAGGATGCAGAAAATCAATTATTGTAAATATAGTCAGTACGTTTATTTATCCAGATACAATTCCCTGCCCTTCACAACTTCCCCTGTATCAATACTTGTAGTCAATCCATTATTTCCTACTAATTTAACAACTACCACATTTCTCTAACAACCATTGTGTATCTATTCATAATCTGTGTCCCTAATTTTGCTATTTATGAAACAAATGCTTGGTGGCGATTCAAAACTACTGTAACCTGTGACCCTCAGCTAAAGATTGTTAGATGGTAGTGGTATTGTGCACATGGCCAGCAATAATAATTGTAAACATGAGAAAATTAATTGTAATTTTTCGGAATGCTGCATCGTAGTAGAGGAATGGTGAATAAAAAAAGAAATACTTTTTGCAACACATAATTACTTTATTGCATATTTTACGCCCATAAAAATTGAACAAATTCGAATCTAGATAAATAGTAATTATCTGTAACACGAGCTCACCCCGCATTTTCATCTAAAATAATTATGGGTTGGCCTCACGCTACTTATCCAACTAATGTTGTGGATCATAAACCACCATAATTTTGATCAAGAAACAATTATCAACTTAAATAGCATCTCTTTTGGAATACAAACTATCGAAGAGATTGCATAAATAAACACAGGAAAACCCATTCTATTAATTCGGTACTTCAGAAATTGTTGTACAGTGTGTACCATTGGTAGTAGAGACTTTCTTTTAAGTGCATTTTCTCTATAGGAGCGAAAAAATTTAAACATTCCCTTTTCCATTTTTGGGGCATCTCGTTATGTATTAGAATCAAATTTACTATTTCCAGGGGTTCTCTTATTGAGAGAGTATGCTGCAAAAGTTAGCGTTCAGACCAGAGTCTCTTTATGTGAGAAAAATTATTAGTAAATGTAATGTCACTTGAGATGTCTGTCGTAAAATATCTGTATATCCGATTATTTTGGAATGGTTGCATAATTACGTACAAACTTTTTTGTATTGCAAAAGTATTGAGTAATACCCAAGCAAGCCCTAATGTATTGCCATGTTACAAATGGTAGGCAAACTACCGACACGCACACACCTGAGTAAACTGTAAACATTTCCATTGTGATGACGAATGATGAGGGGAGCATCTTTGTGAATTTCATTGATAACTTCAAGTTATCTTCAAACAAACTATTTCTCAGCGTCAGTTTCTTCGGTGAGTGCATGAGTAAAAACAATAATAATTATTGCTACAATTTGGATTGGACTATTTCCAGTGGGGCCGTAATGTCGTAATGTTATGTTCCCACAAAATGCTTTGAGAATTATGCGTCCCCCTTTGAGTGTATGTATGAGTATGAGTACAAACCCCGGCAAAAAAACCTTTTGAGGCTAATGCATTTATTACATATGATTTCCTACTTGGTTTGCTTCGCCCCGAAAACATAGGGAAACGCGTACAAGGATCTTAGAGTAATGAGTTTTGATAAGTAAATGATAGTTATAATAAATAACTCCTTGCTCACAATAACATAATTTCATTATCTCTGAATCCACAGCCTGAACGAGCTAATGCATGGTATAGATTCCGTATTGAAATGACGTATATAATAATAATAATCCCATCTTACATCATTAGAATGCAACTAAGACAAAACGTGATAATCCCAAATGACTCCAAAGTCTTAACGAGTTTGGAGCATATAAAATCCTTGGATTTCCCAAGTCAACTTTCAGTCATTGTAATTGTTGTAATATCTCTTTTTGTTTGTTATTGTGACAACTTTGAGAATTTAATATCTACTTTAAAAGAATATCTGACGACAGAATGAGGTTCTACTGGGGCAAAGTGAACACGTTCCTTCCAGCGTTTTTAATAGCTTCTTGCGGTTACCTCATTCCTGGTTCATTCGGGTCTGATGAACTAACAGAACTTGAAAACCATGCGGTTCACACTTTTCAAAATCGACATGATTTGGGGGTACCGTGACTCATTTTTCGCTATTTTCTTTAATAATCATTTTGCGTCACCAAAGCAAAGGCAACATTTACAAATTCAGGCTACTAATGAAACTTAATTCGATTTTCAGCTGTAGTGTTAAATGTAATAGCTTTCTAATTCCCTACCAAAAATTCAATGGGAAATGTTCTGTTGCATGTATACATAATTTATTACTTCATCTTCAGTAATAGTCCTAACAATTTCTTTTTATTACAGTTCTTGACTGCCATCACCCTAAAGACTTCCTACGCTCCGATAGTCCAGGACATTTGGAGGGATATGGCATCACAGAAGTGGAGAGTTGTCAAAGCTTGTAAAATATTTTTTAGGACATTAATTCTAATTTAGCATACTTAAAAAAACAAAACTATTGGTTGTTTACAAGTTACTGACTAATTGTTAAAAAAACTGGAAAAGAATTTTATGTATGGGACAAAGAGTACTCTATTTTCAAGAAGTTACAATTTTTGATTCTCAACTTATTTTTACTGGATTACTTGGATCTGCTAACAAGAAAAGGGAAAAGCGGCGCAATAAAAACGTTTAAAAAATTTGGATCTTCAGTCCAACTTTTAATATAAAATATTAGGCAAATTCTTAGTTTAAAATATTTGCGGAACTCACGGTTCAGAAATATATTCTCAATGTTTATATTAGCCCTGTACATGTAACCCGATGTTAATTATTTTCAGATTTCTCCAAGTCATATCAATTGCGGTCGGTTTCTTCAAACGATGAAAAATTAATGGAGTTGGATCTTACAACAGGGAGGGTGTACCAAGACGTAAGTCAGGGCGCAAATTACTTGATAGTGTAGTTGTATTCATTTTAAAGCTAGCAAAAAAGCGAATTGGAAAATTGCACGGATTGTCGTAATCAAATATATGATTCGCGGAGTTATTAAGAAACAAAAATGGACTCAATCATGTAAAAATATGACCCATACTCATGTTTCCTTTCTAGACCGCTTGCTGATGTTCATTTTGACTAAGCGAAACATATTTTAATGAGAGATTTGTTGTTAAAAAGCTTTAATACCATTTAGCATGGGATATAAGGAATATATAAAGTAAGTAAAGGCATAATGGAATGTCTAATTTAGACTGTTGGGGTTGGCCTCGGCAATTCCCAGTATTGGCAAATGATCTACGTGGGTCATGGATACCACGTAATTAAAAATTACAAGACCGGCGACTGCCTTGAATCATCTGGGTACGTACAATCGTAATCTTGTGCTTTAATAGTTTTTGTATCGTAAATAATGTAAACATTTACTTTACATCAAAAGTTTAGCGTTATGTAGTTATCGACAGATTTCAGACATATTCGTACATGAGTTCCATATGAGATCTTGGGCTCTCATCCATCCAAGCATATTGGTTCTTACAAGTGAGTACCACTATGCATATGAGAGTAAATTCTGTGATGTTGTACATCTTGTAGACTTGGTGAGCCCGTACGAGTGAGCCCGTGTACCAGTATTCCCAGACAACAATGGGCCATCCATAGCTTGTAGTGGAGACAGTATGTGCACAAACTCAGCAACATCGAGTTAATAAACAGATTCATGCTCCCTGTAATTTACCTACAGCAAAAATTGTTAGATAATTATGCACATGGGAGGGATACAAAAAACCAAAAGATTCACGACAAAATCATCTTTATCGCCTTGCATCCAAGTCCTCGTGTATGGTTGGACCTACAATGTATTTACAACAGATGATTTATACACCTAGCGAATTTAAATCGTAGTGTGTGGTTGAGTTCAGAAAAGGTATAGCGTGAAATTATTGTGTAGACATTATGTGAACCAAGAATAAATTACAAAAAATAAAAAGGAAACATGTTTTTGCAACGAAAACAATATAATTTATTTTCTTACATACGCTCTTGAACATTGAACAGATTTTTCTCAGACTCAAAATCTAATAGAAATCTAAACAACAACAGATTGAAAAAAGCTATTTTATTAGTTACTGGACTTTTAATAGTTGTAAAATCTAGTTGACGGAAAGGTTTAACTACCACAATAATAATAATTATCTACTTTGTATAATTAATGATGGCACTAAAACAGCGGCGTGACTTTCCAAAATAATAACTATACTTGGCTACAAATAATAATATTACATTTAAACGTGAACGGAACGCAAAAGGGCGGGGTGAGTATGGTTCCAAAATACGCGTACATTGAAGGGGTACTTGCTCACAAAAGTGATCATTACATCTCATGTCGATGGAGGGGGGTTTAAATAGCAACAGCATACTGACAATTCATGGCAAAAAACAGAGGGAGGAAAATCCGAGCTCGAGTCATAAATTATTTACGGTTACATGCTATTATTAATTCAGTATGAATAGGTACTGTGATATACGGAGAGCCATTGAGGAAATTCATTATTGAGGTGATGAGTAGATGCCGACACCACTATCTTCGAAATCGGAATTTTCATGCCTGGTCACAAAAATTCATGCGATTAGGTATGATTAGATTATTAGATTTACTGAATTAATTTATGTCCACAAAGTAGAATGCAACATGAAACTAGATTCTAAAAACTGCAAGTAAAAAATACTAATTCGTTAACGCAACCAATTCACAGACAAAGGGATTAATTGAAAAGCCAGGGCAAGTTTGAAGTTTGATATGTCAACAACAAATAAATGTTAGCAAAATAAAAACCACTTTGGTATAATAAAGGGGAAGATCGAGTAACGTACAGAGGTTCCAAACGTGCAAAATATTTTTCTACAGAGCGTTTTCACTTGATGTTGTCTAAATGTTGCCTTCAAAGAGAAATTCGCTTGGTTCTTGCGAGTAACAGAAGATTATTAATTCATACAGCAACATCTGAATTTTTAAAAATACTTGAAAAAAATCCAAAGATTCTTACAAATGATCAGATGGAGATTCTTCTGCGATGAGATTTTCATATTCAGCTGCAGCGTATTTATCCCAGTCTGACTCTCCCTCCTGAGCTTCATGACCACTACCGGATGCTGCAGAAGCCGCAAAAGGATCCCGCTGCTCATGATCCAAATATTTATCCAAATTGAAAAGAGTGTTGAAGCAAGTTGCGGCCAATTGTGGATTTCGCTTCAAGTCAGTTAATCGAATACCTGTTCGCCCACAGACAATAAACCCACATAGAATTATACCTCAATGATAAAAAAAAATATTCCTTTTTACTTAATTATACACTTACATGATAAGCCTCTTTTTGACGCCCATAATTAAAATTCATGCACATTGAAATAATCCTTGGCGTTAGTGCGTACTCAAAGCGTGTCACGTTAGTAAAGGCAAGTGCTGCATATCTATATAAGACTATTATTTACCCGTGGGTGAACAACGAAGCATGTCAACCATTTGACAGTAAATGTTTGCAAAATCCAAAGGTTCAATTCCAAGACTCTCAATTCGATTCTCTTGCTCTTGGTAGAAATACTGTAGTTCATAAGGACTCAGAACACCATCCCCATCAATGTCCAAACACCGGAACCAATATTCTGCAAGAAGAGAAAAAATGTCAAAATACTAAATCCTCATTGGCAAAAGTCCAAGCCATAAAAAACACCCACAAAAATCTATATAGTTCGCCCACTCCTTAAATTTTTTTACATAGACTCCTGCTGCCGTAGCTGCTGCAGAGAAAAAGGAGGAACACTTTTTATGCAACCATTGGTTACGCCATAGCAAAATTTGTAACAGTAAAAGAATTATTACCGATGGCAGTCTGCGTTTTTTTATCTTCTTCGGATAGAAGAAACCACACAAAATCACTGTAAGTCATTTTCCCCGGGGTAAATTTCACCGGTGATGCTACATCCCAACCACGAATTACAGTTCCCTCGAATATTCTATCAATAATACGGGTGGAGAGGGCTAGACAAAAAGATGTATTCATTTAAATCTTTCACAATAATAACAAATTTAATTGCATTTTCGTCTACCAGTTTTACTCGTTTTTGTAAGCATCCCTGCACAGAATATTCATAATTTTAATCAAAAAAGCAAGTCTTCTCAGCTTACCAAGCTCTCCATGCGCTTGAAGATCTTTCTTGTCGATAAGAAGATCATGATCCTTATCCAACTCCCAGAATTTACAGTAGATAACATAAAAGTGTTCGTATGAAAAATATTCCGTTATCGTATTTACATCAGTCTCTTCTTCTAATCGTTTGATAATTCGCATTAAATTAGACCGTCGTAATTCTTGAAGGGTTATCTTTCCACTCCAAGACCTGTTCACCTGCTCCATCAAACCATCAATCAGTTAGAACCAAGTTTTTGTACTGTTTACACACCAGATGTAGAATCACGTAATAAACATTTAAAAATTTTAATGACTATCCTCCCACCTTATAGAAAATCCTTGAAATGACTGTAGTAATATATCTACTGTGAAACTCGGGTGCGTCACGAAGAAATCCGAGACCTAGTTCAAAGAATTCCAGTAAAAACACAAAGTTCAAACATTTAGTATAACTTACATTACGTGCACTTTCAAAGACTTGTATTAACTTCATTAACATTAATTACTTGATGTAACTTAATATGTATTTATAATCATAATCTTACAAATAAGCATATTAAGTAATATATTAAGTGATACATAATCAAGTTTGAAAAAAGGTGCCGAACAATAATAGTGGCTAATTATGTAAACAGGTTCAATTATTTGAAAATGCTTAAGGAATTAAAACTCCAACTAATATTAAGTCGCCTTAATTACCAATGTATTAAGTTTGGAAAGTCTATATTTAGGTCCCCCAGGTTTTGTAGCTTACTAAAATTAAAATTTTCACATTACAATAAAACTAGAAGTGGTAACCGCGTTTATGAAATATTACGTAGGCGTAACAGGTATTGTAATCCGTTTTTACTGGCAGCTTAACGGACCAGACGAGACAGAATATAACATATTAAACCTAAGCTACGAGATTAGGCCCTTCATGTAATTTTTCTCTAAATAACAGTTGTAACTAGATATATGTTGGCTACCTTCAACATTAACCACTTCATATGTTAATTCCAGGTAAATATAATGCTAGTGTTGCGTACTGACTAGTTTGCATTACTGACAATAAATAAATCAATCAATCAATCAGTCAAAGAATTATAACGACAAACATTTCAAAAAAAAGTATTTGTACTTGCCTTCATATCTAACATCTCCTAGCTTTAACAAAAATTCATTCTGAATACGAAGCATAAGAGATTTTTGTTTTTTTCTGCGAAAACGGATACCAGTAAAGCTTTGAACAACAAAGTATCTAACTACATATAACATTCAATGTGCGAACATGCTCATTTCTACGTTTTGAATAATTTTAGTGATAGTTCTTGTATATTGAATTTTTGCTTCTTAGCCGAAGTTGTATTAATATTCCAAAAATGGAAATACATATGAACAACAGCTTTAGCATAGATAAAACAAGAATGAATAAAGAAGATTTTACCCGGATGAGTATCGATGATATCTTGCATCATGGGAATGAAGTCGGACATACAAATGTGCATCCTGTGAACATCTGAGAAGGAAAATTCCTCGCTGATAGAAGCTCGTTTGTGCGGTGAGGACAGATATTTCTTGCGTGCTGTCACGGACATAATACAAAGGAACCTTGTTTCATCGTCGGGGCAGTCGGACATAAGTCTTTGATAAAAATGTAGAAATCTTTCTGAATCCAACAATTCTTCATTTTTTAGTCCTAAAAAGTTCCATATGGACTTCTTCCAGTAAAGTGGAATTCCAAGCACCGTCAACATCTGATATATATAACAAAAAAAACTATTAATAACCAAAAGGTTCAATTCAGTCTAAATACTGACAACCGGCAAAACCAAATCCCATACACATAAATCTGTGTAAAACTACAACTGTTTGAAGCATTCTCAACATATTTACTCTCGGTCAAAAACTCCGGATATAAACCAACCTGTCCCATATGTAAGTAGCTAAGGTATGGTGGATATTTTGTCAGGGCATCTCGCGCTTTTGAAACCGCATCCTGTATAAATTCAGCTGGAGGACGTTTCCCTTCAGGCCAATAAAATCTTGGTACAGGTGGATACACAGACCGGCTGTTGACAACTGCAGGTGACCCAGGCTTCCCTGTTTGCTTTTGCTTTTTCGCACTCGACCCTAATATATCCGGCTGTACGGAAACCAAGGCAAATATTATTTTACCATACTAACCTATTTTTATTCCTACAACAATACTAGTTAATCATCTGCGAATATTAAATCAAAATGAAAAGCAGTGTAAGTGAAGTACATAGTAGAAACCGTTGCATAATTTCTGAATTCGTTCACCAAATACGTGTTGGATCTTGGAACTATCTTATATTTCGTAGGAAAGTTCTACCACACGGGAGATTAGGGTAAAATCCAAAATTTCTGACAATCATAGAAGTGTAAGCCCCAAAAGTAAGACTACATTACTTATTTTCTCGATATCATGTTGATAAATAAAAAAAATATTTCCGAGAAAAGTGCATAAATATGACCATTTTTAAAAAGGTTATGATACTTTGCAACGTAAAAGCATATCCGAAATCAGATTTGGAATTTAAGTTTTTTTACAGCAAGCATACATATAAGGAAACACGTGTGATGGTATTTACAGAACAAATCTGATTCGGTGAAACTTTCGGGGTTTTCTTAATCTTGTTTGAATTTAAGATTTCCAAAATTTTAACACATAGTTTCCCGTAGGAAGACAAAGTGTTATAAAAGCTAATAGCTCAGCAATTTCTCACTTACAATACGTTCAATTTGTACATTCGCTTTTCTTGTCAACTAACTTCAGCGACATACTCAAATTTCATGCTAGAACCCCAGTAAAGATTGTAATTCGACAAAGCAAATATTCTGCGAAAACGTTCCTAAAAGCTCTAATAACTCAATACTACATAATGTCACAAAGGGAGGTAAACCTGGTAAGGTTCAATGGGGATTCCCCTCCAAGGGGCACTCTGAGTCACGGAAGACTTCGTTTGTTTCCTCACACCCTCATCCTTTGGTGCCATAGACACATTGACAATAGAAACATTACTGGAACCGTTTGACATGACTGCTGGATGACTAGGACTGGACAAAGATACACTATTGGATAGTAAAGGAGGTGAGGGTGGTGGGCTGACCATATGACTTGGGTATTTTTCGAAAAGCTGAACCCGGTCAGCAACGCTAGCTCCATTGTTAAAGCGCAAAGAGGAGACCCAACTATGTCTACCGATCCCATTCTCTCTCACAGTTATTGTTGGACTAGGAACATGCTCCTCATCGAATCCAGGCTGAAATTTAATCTTTCCCTGTTGGACAGCAATCGCTGCAGCTAAAGAGCTGGAAGGAGAAGGTAGCCTCTTCTGTAATTCAAGCCTCTGCTGTGTTAATGGATGTTCCTGACTTTGTCGAATTCTTTCCTTAGCAAAAGCTATCCTCGGAGAACTACTAAGCGGTGCGAAAGCTCGTTCTCGTAGAGCTTCAAAATTCGGACTCAATGTAGTTGGAATAATCTGACCTGTCCGGAGAGCTTGGAACAACCGCTCTTCTTCTCTTTCCAATTCCTTAATATCCCCTCGCTTACCACCTAATCCAGTTAAATTATTCACTAAGACATTCTGCGTTGTTTCCACTTTGTTCACGTTAAGCACTCTCGTTGAAGTAGAATCCCTGGGACTGGAGGGTTCGTCATCACATCTCTCGATAGGAATATGTCTCTCTCGGACTTTCCTTGTCGGAGACAGGGTTGGACTTCGGGATCTGGACAGTGGACTCTCCGGAGGGGATGAGTTAGGATGGACATGTCGGAGAGACTTTTCTGTGACGGTATGTCGACTATTAGACTCAGCCCACAAAACGTTTCTAGATACATTGCCAACTCCGGCGATTCGAAGTGGATCTGAAGGCAGGGCTGGAAATACTGTTGATACTGCTGAGGAATTAAGCACCGAATTATTATTTACAACAGGTACAGATACTAGAGGTGAGGATGAGGACGTTGAAGAGGAGGACGAGGAAGAGGAGGAGGGCTCAAATCTTTGAACAACCGCCAAAATACTTTTTGGTAGAGGTTTCTTATTTGCTCCGTTCACTTGTTGTTGCACTGTGATTGGGATATTTGTCACGACGGTTCCACTGACTGAATCTTCTTTGGACGGCGGAGGACTGGTTTGATGTCTGGAGATGGTATTATTGTTGACTATGATTGTCCCATTTCCCTGTCGTTTGGCTTTGTCCCGTCGGACAAAGGTGGACACAAGGTGTTCCAACTTGGGAGTGAGTCCAGGGTCCGCAAGGAGTTCAAGCGTGTCTTCCATTCGTGTCATTCGACGTATGGCTTCCGGTCCCTTCGTCCACGACTCGTACAGAGCGTCTGCATGGGAATGAATGGCTTGTGCCAATTCTGCTACTTCCTCTGAACTCATTGCCCCACGCACGCATACACAAAATAAATTCTCCTTCCGTCTCCCAACCAAGCACTATAGCTTTAAATACAAAACACGTCTACAAGTGCAGTATACCGAACGGGTATACTAAGTATACCTACACAACTCCCTACAACACCCCTTGAGCTTCGGGATCCGTGAAATATTTCAATTTATATGTATAAACAAGAACACTCCACACACCAAAAGTTATAATTATTACAGACCGAAATATTTTTTACACCCAAAAGATTTTAGGAGTAAAACACAGAAATATTTTATTACACCACGTCGAATGTCACGCATATGTACACACACAAGAGGAGTTGTGAGACAGCAAAAAATCCCAAATTCACTCGCCAATACTAATCCTGGCGTTTGAGAAGATGGTATATCGCACAAGAAATAAACACCCAGTAGATGAGAGGGTGAGGGACTCACATGAACAACACTCTCACTCTATCCGCTGAGGAGTGAACAACTGAATGAGTCAAGTTTTAAAAAAGAAATTTTTTATTATTATTATTATTTCTCTGTATATATTGAAATACGGATACTATAGGAAGACTGTACAGAAAGATTCCTTGAAGTTATGATTACAAGATAGGAGACCAGTTAAGATAGAGCTGAGCTTTTGGGAGCATCCGTGTTGTTAAAAACTCCTGGTTTCCCGTATTATTATGATGGTAGAGATGCTATGGCAGGAACTCGGAGCCGTTTCACACACACATCTGTATCCCGTGTTATTTTTAACTGTATTAGGATGAGTGGTAAAGTCTGCTGGCTCTGGGTGCACTATTATAAAAGTCAACCATCTCTTCAGCATTCAGTAGAAAGAGTCGTGTGGAGTTTTATGGGAGTGCTTCACGTACACATAACATAGACGTGCACTTATTTTGCTTCGAACATTTCCAACATAGTTTGCCTCCTCGTTGTATCTAGTAGTACTGGGGAAGAGAAGATCCTTGCATAGGAAACCGGCCCACCTCTTCTCATACATACAACAGTTGTGAAGTAGAGGAACCAAAAAACGCTTGTCTTACTTAGGCTTTTTACTACATTCAACGACGGAATTCCTCAGTTACTCAAACTTGCAGTAGCAGCGTTAATGCAGTTCAAGGCGTAATTCACACTAGTTCCGTCAAATTACGTGTAACTATATTTCCTATATACGAATACCAAGTATCTATCATTACAGATTTAATAGTAGGACAATCATCCTACGTTGTGTACACAATCCTTGACTTAACTGTAACTATTAGTTATATAAAAATAAGTAGATATAGATACTAACACGAACTCATAAATCCATAATGGAAAGTCGTTGATATTGCAAAATGTATGCAAAAGCAGAGATGCTTGGGACACTTTGGATTATTCTCTATTTCCTCCTGAGTCCCATTTCACTCGTTGACAAATAACACTGATTTTTCAACAAAAAAAAAGCACGACTGACAGTTGAGGGTTCAAGTGAACGGGCAGGAATATATCCGCTATTTCGGAAATTCCTCACGCAAAAATCTTGGACCAAGACTCTATTGGAATTCCTCTTAGCGTTAATCTTGATTTTTTCCCCGGTTCTTCCGAAGTCTTGAGAGTTGGCTTTGGCTTGTTGTACAACGCATTCAAAAATCACTGTACAGAAGAGTAATGGAATTAGTAGTTTGACATTCCGCGTTAGTATATATAGTTACTCACTAGAATTATTGTTCCGAGAGGTACGTTCTGTGCAAGTGCAAATAGTTGAAGGTAGTTTCTTCACGCTACAGACTCTGACTGGAGGCTTGTTGTGGTTGTAGCTTGTTGTTATTATGTAAATACAGGAGAGGGAAACCTTCCTCGAGACTAGATTGACGACGACGAGACTTCCATGAAAGAGTAAATGATGCGAGCAGCACCAAACATCACACCCATAATAGTCTAAGAATCTGCAAGAAAGCAGCTAGAGAGAGAGAGAGAGAGAGAGAGGAAAGAGGTATAGGAAATCTTATGGAATCCTTGTTAACTCCTAGGATTAACACATGTACAGAGGTAGGAGGGATCTGTTGTAGTAGTAAGTTTAGTTGTATTTTAACACACAAAAACAACACGCTCATATAGACACACACAAGAGGTAGGAAATAGTTGGTCGCAAATAAATGTGGGCAATTGAAAAGGTGTAGAGTGATGAGGGAGAGAGAGAGAGAGGATTACTCCACAGAGTAACAACATTGGGCTAAATAGGAGGACGCTTTATCCGTGAGTATGCATTTGGGTACAAATACGAGGGAGGTAGACAAGTCTACGAGATAATTATTATGCGTCGTGACTCGGGAAGACTTGTGAGATGTTGAGAGTCAGAGAAGGAAATGTGCGAAAGAGGTTTGAAAAAGGGAGAGTTATTTTTGGACACCCACGCGGCATATGGGCAGATTGAAATCGGTCCAAATTTGGTCCTCGGGGGTATAGCTTTTATTGGGAGGGGTTCATTCCCATCCACCTACCAAAAACCTCATATGTTAATTCACACACAAGTCCTACGACCTAACAACATCATCATCCTTCACACTGTACTACACAGACTGAAAGGGTAACAGCTTCAACATAGTCACTGATCAACACAATAATATATGATTCGCAGGCAAATATCTAGTCAATTATTCATTAGTATCCCAGGAGGAGAACCTGTACCCTTCCATATAGATTCTTTTCACTGTAGTCATTTAATACGACGGACGCTCACTTGTAATCCAACAGTCTGCAGAGTTGGACCATCCTACTTTAACATATGTGTTATAACAGCATCTCCCATACACAGCATTCTGCATGAAGAGATTCTTTCTCAAGACAATTCTTTACGCGATTTTTTATCTTTTTTACAATCTACATTACAAGTAGTACGCATCCAGATAAACATTCCAAGCCCAACGTTTTTGCCTATGTACGACGTATTATTTGTATATCTCAAATTGACAGCCTCAAATGTTTTCACGTTCAACTTTCCTGTTACTGGGTGAATCTTATTACTTATTCTGAATATTTCCTACTTGTGGTCGAACTTGCTGAATTTTGTATTCTTCACGCAGGTTTTGGTAAGACTGGTCTGTAGTTAGCGATCCTGTTGATTTGGTGAGTGAAGTTAGGATCGAATGGATTTGTGAGATCGTATAGGCCAGGCTTTTTAATATATGGACGGAAGGCAGAACTTGTTACTTGAGTGCGACCGTCGATGTACTATATGGTCATGGTGAGCACAATGGGATTAAAGGGAATGATGATTAAAAGCTTGTGGTGGGATGACGCGAGAGAGAATGGGTGAGCGGTGTTTAACTCCTACAGCTCGTTCCATGCCAATTCATGGACAGTGTAGAGTGAATGGGAGGGTGTCAAGGACAATGAAAACATTTTGTTGTCTCAGTGAACCAAGGTCAAGCGTCGTCGTCGTATTCCACCCTTATTAGAAATGCATTCACACCTTTTTTCATAATTAGTGGAACTAATCGCAAAGCACTGAAGCTCTCTTAAAGAGTTCAGAAAAAACATGTAACCTAAAGTCTTATTCATTGGTTTCAATTACCGACAAAGGTGGTCGATTCATGGGTGCCGTTGCAGTGGGCATGGTTCTGGTCATGGCTGAGCTAATGTTGGTAGCAGAAGTGACAGGACTTGGGATCTTCACTTCATTGGAATTCTCATCGTGTGTTACGGGACACATCTCAAACGCTTGAGGATCAACGAGGACGGCTGGTAATGCAATCGTCTTTCGTCCCTTCACGGATCCATGCTCAGGTCTGTTTTTGGCTGCAGTGGGAAGAACATGAAGGAAATTAATAATAAACTACAAAATTAGTCCGTTGGGAGCAAGGCAGCTAGGTGAAAAATCTACTTTAAAGGAATTATTCTAATCCATAAGCACATCAGAGCATCCATCATCACATGAGATACTAAAGATCCCTGCATGAGCATATAGCTGTGAAACCTTTTCAACTTTTGGGCTTTTCAAACTCCAACAACTATACTATTCTATGTATAATATATTTTTTTCATGCTATATTTATTTGTAGGATGACGTAATGTAACGCTTAACAGCAGGATTCTGCTGGAGGTTTAAATTTCTCTTGACTGTTATTATTCATCAATAGAGTAACTTTGGTCACATCATCATCATATTCCCAAGAGGAGAATACGTTTCAAAGTCAGCAGCATTACCATGTATGATGTTTCAGCTAAATAACTCTTAAAGGTTATATATATATACACACACACACACACACACATCCCTAGCAGCACGTTGCGGGGTTGGGATGAGGTAAATAACAACCGTAGGAAAAGGCTGTCACAATTTTATTGTGAACATATAGCTTCCATATGTGTGTACAAGTACACAAGCGTTCACAATTATGCCATAAACACATTTTTTCATTGCCTCTCTGCAATCGTCTGTTGCCTCTACTCTCTCTCTCCCTCTCTCCCTATCTCTGTCCACAAACATCAAAAAGGAGAGAGATGCTCGAGCTGCACATGACTTGGCTCAGCCTTTTTAAACTGCACAATAAACAGAACACAAGGAATTACTACTACACATAAATATACATAAAAGAATGTGCAACCGAAAAAAAAAAACTAAATAAATATACAAGCTACTACTGCGTATTTGTCGCTAATCGCTGCGGCTGCATTGCTCATCATCACCATTACGCTAAATAAGATTGCAAATTAGGCATAGCCGATAGGTTCCACTCTTGTTTTACGGTCTCCACTATACAACGTTTCAACGCTGAAGACCAGGCCTTGGAATCTTATCTGTACGGGAAATATTATTGCAAAAGCAAATATTATGTATAGGAACACAAATTATTAGAGGTGAGAGATTCGAATACAAATAAAGCTATACCATATACACGAGGATTAGGTAACTGAAGCAAAGCCATTTGAATGACATGAGTCATTTCAATTTAAACGAGGACGTATTCAAACTAGTTTACAACACTACACACAACACTGACTATAGCAACTCCATCAGTCAGACGTGCACGGATTACACCGACCCAACTTTTTTTTTTCGTTTTTAAGACCAAGTATGAACAATTTGAGCAGCCCACAGATTCAGCCCTTAACGAAAGCATTTCTAAACTCTGAGTATACATACATTCCGATCATTACAACGCTCGTAACACTTTAAATCATGCGGAAATGTTAGTCATTGAAACTGAAGTCAATGTGTCACCTCGCAATGGCAATAATAATTGCTCACAATACTTACCTAGATACCAGCAAATCAAGGTAAATGTCCTACTAAATTTTGGTTCACGAATAAATAATATAATAATATGAAGGAACGATAAACAGTTGAGATTGATTCACCTGCTACTGCTGCCTTTTGTAATCTTTCCAGTTCCCTCACACAAATCTCCTTTCCTTCGGAACGGAAAAAAGTTTTAAATAGTTCTTGAAGCTTGAAATTGGGCTGTACGACGACTTGGGGTTCCGGTACTTTGTCACAAGTTTCCTTCCCATGAACTTCCCTGGAGTTAATTAGACTACCCGGGGAGCAGCGAGTCTCAAAAGTATTGTCCATCATGATGGTTCTGTCAAATTAGAAATGGAAGCACTATCAAAATATCAAGTCTCTTGTCACAATATTAATTTTGCTAATACCACTGTGATACTCTTTCCGTATAGGATAAATCTATCTACGTAAGGTTTCATATCTAGGATCTAGATAACTAGTTAGTACTGTGGCCCCGTTTCGTTTCGCATTCGCGGGTCTCCTCAACTCCTCAAAGGCTTGCATGACATTTCCTCCAGACATATGCAAACACTAGTTTGCATAATAAATCTCAACCTCTACTGCTACTCTACTACTGTCAAGTCAACAAGTCTAGTGGTTGATAACGTGGTCGTAGAACTCATATAACTATGCCTCTGTCACAAGAATATGTCACAAGTCAATGAGAGAAATATAATCATAGAGCACGGATATGAATTTGGCGCTCTGAGCTTCAAGCGAACGTTGCTGAATCGTTCATTTCTCGATTCATTTCACTGTAAATAGGAAATCGAATCGGTAAGCACTTCAGTCGGGTATATTCAGTGGAAATGAAATCTCTTTATCAAGTCAACGAAGGAAAATGCGCACCTGGATAGTTAAAGTTAAATGATGAATTAGAATTGCAAATATTGGCAAGTTAATCTAGACTTTTGAAGTTTGTTGGTGGATTCAACTGTTTGAATTCCAGTAAGAATACTTTGGAATAATTATTCATATGGAAAGTTACTATTCAGTTGAGTAGTGGGAACTGAATAGTTCCCGATAGTTCGGCTTTACTTTGAATCGAATCGAACTGAAAAACTCCGAAAAATTTTTGTCACATCGACAGTGCTTTTTTGAAAGCTGAAAATTACCTGGAATGATCGTCTTCAATGTTACAATGCTATTTATATAATAAGTTACTGTATAAGAAACGATATACTGGTAGAAAGGTCGAGACAGCTAAGCTTCCGTAATTATGGGCTGATTCGGTTGAAACTTTTGACAGAAACATTGGTGCTCTAGTGCCTTACATGAGGGTATTCCTCTACTTTGTCATAAGTCAAGCAGGATGACTCATAAAGGTCAAGTTTGTAAGAAGGGTCAAAGACTAAACTTGTAGATTTTCAGTGCAAACATCGGCCCTGTTGTAGCCTTACGTAAGACGTGTAACAAGTTCTAATACTGGCAGTTTTTCAACATGGGTTCCTGTTTGACCTCGTGAGGAAAGTGTAAATTAATCGGTTTCGGATAAACTTTATCAAAATCTGTCAAAAATGGAAAACATGTGACAAAACTATGGTCATAACTAACCACATGACATAGATGTTTGAGAACTACATGGGAACACAGAAATGGTCCAATTTGAAGAATCTTTGATCGAGGTAGTTTGTTAGTCAGCATTCCGGTATTTTTACCCCGTCCTAGCCGAAAATAGAAAATATTTGAACTCATGCAATCAGAGAATATAAGTCAAGTCAGTGGGTGTTTTTCAGATATACATACGTATGTACATGGCATATCGACACCCATATGTCATGTCATAACCAATAAGCCAATATAGAAAATCCCTGAAGTGGTATAATCTCGCAATAAGATCCTGTTCGCACTATGTAGTAGCAAATGAATAATTTGCTGTCTGAACGTATCTACCTAAATCTCAAAAATGCTTCAGCAGCAGCTCATATACAAATATTACAATCTACTCTTGCTAAAAGAGAAAAAAAGTTTCTCTATATAGTCCATGCAATTTTAAATAATTCCTGTTAATTTTTCAGCATGTACTTAAATGTACTTACAAATATACATTTCAAGAATCAAAGCTAGATACTTTCAGTAGGGTCCTTTAGAGTGACTACCAAGTACCCTATATTTGGAGCTTTTTATTGCATAACTTCTGGGATTATTATTGCGTTATGGTTGGTCTTGTTAGCCTAATTATAGAGTAGGTGGATACCCTTGTAGTGGATGCGAATACGTTTCTCTCAAGGCTTTTTTTAAGTAAAAATTGATTTGAGAGTTGAATTGTTTTGCTTGAGGGTACCCCGAAGATAACAATATGGTGACAGGTGCGCCGTCTAATGTCTCCTCTTATAATGAAGGGTTAAGGTATGTCTTTGTTTGTCTCTGTGCGTCTGCATCTCCGGTTTTATTCTTCAATGTATGTACATCATGATTACCTTTGTTGCAACAAGCAGAGCAGCCGTAGCCATTATGACTGGGTTTAAATGTTACATTTCTTAGTGACGTCTTCCGGAATGTCAGCTTAATGCAAATTGTAAATTATTTTTCTGATCGATTGTACTTAAGAATAAAATAATATCGAAGGAAAAATTGATCATGTTGTAAAAATGTGTCAGCAAGAACAATATTTTCACATCAGCAAAAATGCAACAATAAGCCAGGATTTACTATTCACTCTGTGGCACTAATCCTGGTTACAATTGATTAGTACAAGTACCAATTATAATGACTAATGATCCCATCGATTATGAGATAAAGATAGCGGATAGGAGCAAACAATAATTTACAATGAAAACTCTCCAAATGGGAAATGCCGTGCAGTGAGTTTTCCGAACAGTTCTCCGTCAAGTCTCATTGGAGCGAATATCTGAATTGCATTGTTAATTATTGTAATTGTTTTACACTCATTGACGCATTATACGTACGTACATACATATTATACGTATGTATCTATGAATGGGAACTCACCCCTGCTCATTTATTGCTACTTGAATGGGTCACTGTGATTCGTTATCATTGTCTGTGTCTGTGTGGCAATGAGTCTGGGTATCTTTTATGGCAGTTGCACATATTATTAATATTGCATTATTTATATTCTGTTTGTCTGTCAGAGGCAGTGGAAGGGAAGATTGATCGCATGTCAATGATCTGGGAACAGTGCGATCAAGAGAGATTAGAGGAGAGCTAACATTACACAGGGCTTGATATTACTTGAGAAAAACGCCGCTCAAAGTAATTATTATTATCGTACTAGGGAAGGGAAGGATTTTGCATAATTGGGAATATTACGTATGTACATACATGTGAATCAATTGGTTGATGTTTGAACTCAACAGAAATGTTTATAATTACTACAATTATTACCGTATGCATGGGCCATGCCATGCCTATTGGGTGTTGTTGCATGGTACAGTGCATTCTTTTTATAGCACACTGCCTTGTGTAAGTCTTTTCTTTTCAGGGAAAAATACTTGGGACATATTCTGATTTCCTGTGATGTCGTTTTTCCCTTTCCGTAAGTACATAACGTGAGTCAAATTTTGCTTAATTTTGAGGGATACTCTTACAAAGAGTGCACACCGTATAGGTTGCTTCTTCAACCCTTACATACAATAATGTATTCTGGCTAGAACAAATCCCCCCGTAATTTCCATAGGCATTTAAGGAGACATTCTCCGCATCTTATTTCCCCAGCAGATTTAGAAATATGCTAATTAAAATAAAAACTAAAATAGCCTGTACCATCTAACACGGGAACCCTTTGTAATAACTCTCACGTAAAGCAACACTTCTGTAACGACATCTGCAGCTTCACCTGAGTTTACATGGATCTATTTATGTTATGTGGTAAATTAAACCCATTGAATGACACCTCCCTTGCTACGGGGAGGATGATTCATGAGGTTCGGGTATACTCAGAGTCGACAGTATAATCACGTGTTCTAGCATTCATGTGTTACTATGGAGCCTTACGATAGAATGCAAGAGAAACCAAGTGGTGGAGACTGCTGATGTACTGTAAAAAACCCCCTCATATGTGAATAAAAGTGCAGTCTGTTTAGGGGCAGAAATACATTTGAACATATGTAATAATTCCATTCATCACAATGTTAACTTATCTCCTAATAAAGAGCATGCAATTGTAAGTGTCAAACGTTGATGCTTTTATGGGTGGTCTTATAAAGATAGTACACTGCTCTAGTAATGATTACATTTTGAACTCATGTCAGTCATCAAATCTATTCAATATACTTTATCATTTTATTTACTTTAATCACAGAATACATATAAAATAAAAGTAATTTTCGTGATTTTTTCATAAAACTTGTACATAAAAGAGCAGTCGTGACTGCTTAAATACAAAGGAGCCAAACTCGGACGGCGCAGAAATATAGTTAGTATCGTTTAATATAAAAAATTATTATTATCTTCCATGTCAGCAGCCATGTGAACAGGCGCAGTCAGTCCGAATATCCAGAATCCCTTAAATTTGTTAGTTACTTCCCACAAAAACACCATAACAATAAATGTGAATGTAGAGGCTATTACACGTCGATTCTAAAATCGAATTCTACATACATATAATTCTTGTTACAAGAAAAGCATGATCATCAGCATGATTGAATAATCATTTTTATCAAGAATTTGGCCGGTATAAATAAATAGAGTCACATTTACACAACTTGAACAACAGCATACATAATAAATGCTACAATGAAAATAAAACACTGTCAACGTCATCACACATCATGCGCACACTTAACTGCTCAACATTCTCATCAAATAATTTAGACGTACAATGCAAATAGTTGTCAACAAGTAAAGTAAGCAGGTGGTTACTTTTACATTGTAATATCCCTTTAATATAATTCAGCTAATATATCAAGCCGCTCACCCCATGACTTACAACGAAATACACTACTTACACACTATCAAACAACAGCTACAACATATTATTGAAAACACATGAATTCACACAACGACATTTATCAGTTCGAACGGCTATAAAAAACAACGATAAAAAACCTTACGGACAAATTTTTATATTCGGTAACAACACTTCTTCTCGTAATATTTTGCAAATTATAAATATATAAAAATTATTTTACACATACGTACCTCATAGTAATGTGATGTACGAGAGTGATAATAATTATGTACAAAAAATTGCCTGCTGTAGTTATTACTGAGTTATTGCATGCATGTTTGCTTCGTCCCATTTATTTTGGAATAAGACAAAAATATTTAATAATTTAGTTAATTTGGACACACTAAAATTCTACTGGTTAGTTACTATTTGGCAATGACCTTGTACACAAACTTTAGTTTCCGTTGAGGTGGAGGACATAACCCGAACTTCGGACTGCCGGCTTTGAGCTGAAGATATGTCTTCGAATTCTCCTCCAGCGTATTGCTGAGGCTTCGGAGCCACAAGCGACTCCACTCGCGGAAGTCCAACTCCGATTGGACCTCCGCCAGAAGTGTTTATGTCGTCGCTCACTTTCAATTTCCACTGAGCACGCTGACCCTTACGAACTAACTTCAATTTTCTTCGAGTTTGTTGAGGATTCACATTGGAGTTTTGAAGTGCTCTTTCATTCGAGTCTGAAATTAAAATAAATTTAAATTATGAAACAATAAATTTTCAAACACAAACATTTAAGACCCAGGGTAAAACTTTTCCATCAAAGATTAAACTGATGACTTACCAACAGCACCAACTCGTCTTGCGAAAAAATTCGACTGGTCAAACAAATTTTCAATTGGGAGAGCAGTGGTTCCTTGTGTTGTTGACACGGGAACAATTCGGGGAACTGGCTTCACTACTTCCTGAGTCTTTTCGGCAGTATTAGGTTGCTCATTTTCATTACTCTGCAAAAATACGGGTTGTGGCTTCCTTCTCCTGACAAGTTTCACTACTCTACGTTTCACTCCTTGCTGTGGTTGAGGCAATGGTCTCTCTCCAGATCCAGCCGAGTCATTACCATCTCCAGGCTTCCTTCTCACCCAAAGTGGCCTTTTTCGGAGCTTTAATCTCTTCTGTCCAGCTTCCTGCGATTGCTGCTGACTGCCTGGATAGTCAGAGGATTGACTAGGTTCAGATGATGCCTGACCATGAGCTGGGAAAACATAGCTGACGCCGGAGTAAGGCTGGTCAAGGTTTGGCTTAGTCTGAACTTCCTGTGAAGGTTGACTACTGGGAGCGTAGGTGAATACCGGTCCAGGTTGAGCGTGATTGTAGCCGTAGTTATTATAATTTGGTCTCTGAACAGCCTCTATTGAGTGAGTGGGGAGGGTTTCGGGAATTGTTGTCATAAATGGAGTAGTTGTAGTAGTTGTTGTTGGGGTGGTAGTAGTGGTAGGAGTAGTAGTTGTAGTAGTTGTTGGCGTTGTCGTTGTACTTGGTGTTGTTGTGGTAGTGGTAGTTGTTGTTGTTTCTGTAGTCGTGGGTTTGGGAGTAGTTGTGGTACTTCTTGTTGTTTTAGGCTTAGGACTTGTTGTTAAAATTCTTCTTGTAGTAGGTCTGGTGGGGGTAGCTTTAACTGTTGTAACGGTTTTGACAGACTCTGTAGTACTAGATTTGTTTTTGGAACCCTTTTTTGAATTCTTCTTGCCTTTGTTCTTTTTCGGCCTTTTAGTGGTTGTGGTTGGGGCTTTGGTAGTTTTTGGAGAAGATTTTGGTGTTTCTTCAACATCACCATAATAATCGTAGGCACCGTCGTCCAGTTCATCTAAATAATCTTTATCTTGAGGTTTTAAACGGGCTTGCAATTTCTTAAGCATTTCTCTGAGCTCAGCGCTACTATCAGAGTAGTATTCATCCTCGGATGCTGCCTCAGCTGTTGTGGGAGGCGAGGGTATCTTCTTTAAGGTGGTTGAAGTTTGCCTCGTTGGAGGAATCCTCTTCATTGTCGTCGTAGCTTCTGTCTTTCTCCTTGTTGTGGTTTTTTCTGTGGTTGTAGTTGTTGTTGTGGGAGTAGTTGTTGTTGTAGGAGTAGTTGTTGTTGTAGGAGTAGTTGTTGTTGTAGTACTTGTTGTGGTTGTGGTTGTTGGTGTTGTAGTTGTTGTCGTTGGAGTCGTAGTTGTAGTAGTCGTAGTTGGAGTCGTAGTTGTTGTTTCCGTTGTTGTAGAAGCGGATGTCAACACAGTATGAGCTGTTGACAAAGTTTTGTGACTCCAGTCATCTTCTTCTGCAGTACTACCGGATGTTCCAGTTTTCTTAACTACTGACTTAGCACTGATGATTAAAGGAGAATCTTTTTCATAACTGGGTCTATGACTATTGGGTCGGTTGTTATGAGGAGATTCCTCTTCCAACTCATCTTCTGGATCTTCCCCAGAAACAAGGAATGCATCTCTATTAACGTAGACCGGGCGGCGCTGATTGTAACCCTGATGTTCGGAACTAGCAACCTCTATATCATGATCTTCCAAAGTCTTGTCGTCCAGTTTCTCCGTGGTTAAAGTTGGCCGGCTTTTTCTTCTTGGGGTACCTTCTGCCCTAACAGCTTCTAATTTATCCTTGTTTACAAGTCTGGCTGGCTTTACTTCCTCAGTATCTTCATATTCATAAATGACAGTTTTATGGGCGTTTTGTTTTGGATTGCTGGTCTCCATGATTTCGTCAGTGTCGTCATAGTAAGGGGACAGAGTGGTTGTTGTTGTGGTAGTTGGTCGGAGCCTTCGTCGAATGTACCGTCTCATGCCTTTGGGTTTATCAGAATCCGAGCTGCTGTCCGTTATGGCAGAAATTCTCTCGCGGCTGTTTTTGACTCTGATGAAGCGATTCACTCCGACTGTCGGCCGAACTCGAATTCGTTCTTGCTCTGGTTCTTGCCTTACTCTAACTTTTTCTTCCTCTTTTTCCAGCCTCATTCTAATTCTCTCTTGTTCGGGTCTAATATTTTCTGGGTCTGGCTCCGGTCTTCTGATTCGATCAGGTTCTGGTTCCGGTCTTCTGAATCGATCAGGTTCTGGTTCCGGTCTTCTGAATCGATCAGGTTCTGGTTCCGGTCTTCTAATGAGCTCAGGTTCTGGTTCCGGTCTTCTAATGAGCTCAGGTTCTGGTTCCGGTCTTCTAATTCTCTGTGGCTCAGGTTCAAGATTATCTACTGTTTTTTCGGCTTCAAATTCAGCATCTTGTTCGGAAGTATCTTCGTACTCCGAGCTGGTTTCTTTTGGTGGTGAAGGTCTATTTTTTATGCGCTGCCTTCTTGGTTTCTCTACATAAACTGGGATTGGTTTCTTGGTACTTGGTGGCTCCGAAGAAGGTCGGAATCTAATTTTGTACCTGGAACCGTCCAAATCTGTTGTTGAAGTGGAAGATTCTGTGATAGGCTGTTGCTCGATTGGTTGGTACTCAAAGGGCTGCTGATCAAGTGGTACTTGTTCAATTGGTGGCTGAAGAAACACTTGAGGTTCCTCCTGTCTCTCATCCTCCAATGGAACCGGCTGCTGTAAAAGAATTTGTTGTTGTTGTTGTTGCAATTGTTGCTGTTGTTGCAACTGCTGTTGTGCCTGTTGGAGCTGTTGCTGCTGCTGCTGTGCCTGTTGGAGCTGTTGCTGCTGCAACTGTTGTTGTTGTAATTGCTGTTGTTGATGTAACTGTTGGTGTTGTAGCTGTTGTTGCAGCGTGGGGTAAACCTGTGAATCAAGGCGGTTGCCCCATTGGAATTGGTAGTAGTTCATCACAGGGTCCGTGGGTACAGTCGGAGTTCCTTGAATTAGGTATGGATAGTGCTGATAAACTTGTTGAGGAGGAATTGTATACGGATTTGGGTTCATAATTGGAACAGGGGACCCATTCGCCATGGCATATAATACAGAAGCTCCGATATCATTCACACTTGGTTTCCTACTGGTGGCTCTCCAAGGTTCTGGTGTGGTCTGTGCAGCTAATCCGATCGACATAGCATGTAGCATACCAGCGGCCATGTCAGATACCTTCTGGCGATGATCCTCCGTGGGGCTTGAAAACGAGTCAGGAAGCTCCTCACTCACGGATGACGTCTTCGAAGGACGCCAAGTCACCACTTTCTCGGTTTTTTCTGAGCTGCTAGGTTTCCATGTCACGGCATCTGATTGACTTGAACTAACTGAATGAGTTTGACTTACTCGGATAGAATGTGTCTGCGCAGTTGTCTGAAAAGGAGTTGAGTATATTTCGTGATTTGGTTGCTGATGTGGGGAAGTTTGCAATTCTTGTGTAGCAGCAGTTTGTTCTTGAGTGTTTGTGGTGTGCTGTTGAGTTGTACTTGGCAGTTGTTGAGTGGTAGTCGTTTGCTGTTGAGTTGTGCTTGTCTGCTGCTGAGTTGTAGTTGTCGATGTTGGTGCAGGAGATTCTACAGTTGTTGTGGTTGCCTTTGTAATTTTAGTAGTGGGGTCGGTTTCCTTTACCGTAGTAGTGGTATCCCGGGTTGTTGGTATAGTTTCCCGGGTAGTTGGAACAGTTTCTCTGGTTGTAGGTGGCGCAGTTGTGGTTGAAACCGAAGTGGAGAAAGTTGACGGAGGTTGTGTTTCCGTTGGAGTCAAAGTAGGATTTTCGTCCAAATATTTATACTCCTGATTGTGCACCACGAAGTTATTTTCATAGTTTACAGGGACGGAGTCTGACGGAAGAAATGATGGTGGGAAGGGTGAGCTAGAGGGAAAGAACACCAAACGTTCTTCACTATCTCCGGGAGCCAGAGTAGATCCAAGAGGAATCGCTGGAGCGCCAGTTGATACGAACATTAATTTCTCTTGAGATGTATGCCCACCAAGTGATCCAAAAGTTGGCACAAAGTTTGCGCTTGACGTTGGACCAGCAGTAGGTTCTGGAGCATCAATTAAAGGAGTTGGACTATGCAATAGTGGCTGACCACTTGGAGTAATTCCGTAAGGAATTTGCTGCTGCTGGGCCAACAGGGCAGGGTCTACAGAGGTGGGAGTAATTGATGCCAATGGTGTCATGAGTTCAGCCTTGGACAAATCTCCCGGTCGTATGCGATGTCGACCATTCGGATCCACCGGAGTGGTTGATGTTTGAGTGGTGGACTGCTCCTGAGTATATACTTGGTATCCAGAAGGAATTGTCGGTCCAATGGGGTTGTCCCCAGATGATACATAAGTATAAATAATTGATGACCCGTTGTTAGAAACCAAATGTTGTTGAGGGTACAGTTTCTCCTTAATCTTTTCAAACTTCATCTTGGATTTTAGTAGTCCTCCGAAAGTCGTCGGAGATTGTTCAAAAGGGTTTTTGGAGTGTTTCTCCGAAGAGGAAAAAGACGAGGTTTTACTATCATCAAGTTTCACGATAGAAGGCACAAATTGCTGTTCACCTGAGTTAACCTTATAGAAATCCTTGAAGTTGTCCGGCCGTCTGTCGGATTCTATTTCTGAGCTAGATTGCTTCGGTCTGAGAAGTATCTTCTCTTCGACTTTTATCTTTGTCGGAACCATTTGAGGAGGGCCTCCAGCGGTAGGTAATTGCGTCCAAACAATTTTTTCTTCCGTTTTTATCTTCTCCACAAATTTACCCTTGTCAGTATCCTTAGGAATTCCTTGGTGTGACGGTGTCCAAGAATGGCTGGTTTCCCCAGAAGTTACTGGAGCTGGTTGATGAGAACCAGAGTAAGTCTGACTAGTCTCTCCTGAGCTTTTGGGTGGCTTGGAAAGATTCATTTTAGAATTGATAGCTTGGGCCAGAGCGGAAAGCCCTGGAATTTGGTTGTAATTTGGGGTAGGACTAGGTGAGTACGGACGAATAGTGGGGGAGGGGGCTGCAGTTGGAGAAATGGGGTGTTTCATAGTGGGTTGAGCTAGTGGGACCAATCTGGGAGTAACGTTGAATAACCCAGGAGTAGGGGTGGTGGAGGGGTTAATTAAAAGTGGTGTAGGGGTTCGAATTCCACTAAGCCGTTGGATCACATTTTGAACTGCGGAGCTATGCAGGGAGTTGGTGTTCATAGATGGTGCTATTGAAACTAATTGAGGAGCTCCAGTGGCAGAGTGTATAATAAACTGTTGGTTCAAAGCTGGTGAAGGGCTACTCAAATTTATTAGTTGTGGTCGTGGAGTTGAAGGACTCTGGAGAATAATTTGAGGTCTGGGAGTAGTTGGGCCGTGAAGAAGGTATTGATGAGGTGTGGTAACAGCTATGAGTCCATGCGGAGTTGAAACTAGTCTAGTTTGCGTAGGGCCGTAAGGTGTCGTAACCATCATTGGTGTTGGTGTGGAAGGTCCGAATACTGGTTTACCCGAAGGGTTGATTCCAAGAGGAGATGGCGTAGAGCCCGAGAAAGGAGGTCCATTAGCGATAATAAATGATGGTAAACTTTGCTTAGAAGGGGATGGCGAAAAGCTCTTCAAAGGTCCAAAAGGAGCTATGGTTGACCTATGCGTAGGAGTTACTGATTGCGGCGCAGGGCTTGCTCTATGAGGTGACTCATCGTGTTCGTATCTATTCAAAGAATTTATTATTCTATTGATGTCTTGGATATTATGCCCTTCTCCTTGGATAATGATAGTTGGCTTTTCAGGTTGTCTCTCCGCTGAAGCCGAGCCTGATTCAGATGATTTGACCTTTGAAATACGCTCCGATGCAACAGGTCTCCTTCTTTTTTCTGATTTTTCCGGCACCTCTATGGAAACTGGATGGACATTGGATTCAGCACTGACGGACTCATCTTCCCTCTCCTCTTCTCTACTCTTTTCACGTGAGGTTTCACCTGAGGACTTTACATGAGGTTTTTCGTTCTTAGGACGAGATTTATGACGAATTTGTGGGTTTGTCTTCTGTTTTGGGGGAGGAGCTTTGTGTTTGCCAACGAAAAGCTCTGGTTTTGGTGTTGATTGGATACCCAAGAAATTTAAGGCTGTTAGGAGTGGATTTCTGTACTTCCCTGGGAAACCCTTTCGAGGAGGTTTATTTTTAGGCTTGCCCCCTATCGTCACTGGGGTCACTTGTGCTTTAGTTATGGTGGCTTCAGAAGGAATTCCTCCCGGCATCAAGACAGTTGACTGAACTTTGGGACGAGCAGGGTCTTCGTTAATAACAATCGGTTGAATTGATTGTGCAGATTGTCCTAGAGGCACAGGCACTGGAATTGGCGGAGGTTGCACTTGTTGCCCTTGTATAGGCTGGCCTTGGATTTGTTGTGCCTGATTTTGCTGTCCCGGAATCGGGGCTTGGTTGCCATTATTCTGCATAAGTGGTAACCGCATTGGACCCTGAGGTTGCATGTGTTGAACTTGTTGACCAAGTTGTACCTGCTGTTGCATTTGTAATGGAACACCTGGACGTTGCTGGTTCATAGTTAACTGTTGTCCTCCTTGCTGCAGGTTTTGCGGTAGATGTTGCAAATGATGTGGGATCTGCTGATGCATTTGTTGTTGCTGAGCTTGTTGTTGTTGCATTTGTTGTTGCTGAGCTTGTTGTTGTTGCATTTGTTGTTGCTGAGCTTGTTGTTGTTGCATTTGTTGTTGCTGAGCTTGTTGTTGTTGCATTTGTTGTTGCTGAGCGTGTTGTTGTTGTATTTGTTGTTGCTGAGCTTGATGTTGTTGCATTTGTTGTTGCTGAGCTTGTTGCTGAGCTTGTTGTTGCATTTGCTGAATTTGTTGCTGTTGAGCTTGTTGCTGTTGCATTTGTTGGTGTTGAATGTGTTGTTGCATTTGTTGTTGCTGGATTTGTTGTTGCTGCATTTGCTGATTTTGAATAAGATTTTGTGGTTGCATTATTTGTGGAAGTTGTTGCTGGAGCTGTGGAATCATTCCTTGCAGCTGTGGTTGACCCTGAGGACCTAAGAAGGGCTGGGGAGTTCCTTGTATTGGTGCATTCTGGATTGGACTTTGGAACGGGACTTGAGGTACCGGTGGAATAGCTACTCCTTGTACAGGGCCTTGTGGGATTAGACCCTGTGGCTGAATTGGATGTTGTACACCTTGGAATGGAATTTGTGAAAATCCTTGAGGATTTTGCAAAGGAACTTGTTGAGTATTTGTGTTTCCTTGAGGAACGTTACTCAGAATATGATTCTGTAAAGGCATGTTTTGATGAGCCTGCTGGGGCTGATTTATAGAAAATCCTTGTGGCAGAATTACGGGGGGCATTTGGTTCAGCCTCACTCCTTGCTGGTTTTGCATTTGTTGATTTTGTTGAACGCTCTGACCATGGAATTGCGGTGGCTGCATATTTGCCTGCAGTCCTTGATTTTGCGGCATATTAGGTCGGTTTTGAATTTGCTGGAATCCATTTTGATTCCCATTTCCACCATTTTGCATTCCACTACCGGGCATTGGAGGAGGAATGTTTGGGTTGAGCATATTAGGAGGAATGTTTTGGTTTTGCTGGAACTGACCATTCTGTTGGGAAGGCTTTGCAGTTGTGATATCAATTGTAGGGAAAGCTTTTACGGGTTGCTGCTGACGATTCTGATTTGAATTCTGAATCATATGTTGATTTTGCACTCGCTGTAAGTTTTGGTTTGAATTTCCAACAGCGCTTGGACTTGGACTGCTAATCACCAGGGGAATAGGCTGTGGAATAGGAGTTCCAGGTTTCCTCTCAGCTCCCACAATTGCTCCGATTATTTTCTGCAGTTCATTTGCACTTAGTCCTCCATCATTGATTTTTGGAATCTCAATTTGTACTTGAGGTTTCCCATTTCCTGACCCAGCTGGTCTTATATTCTGTGTTGGTGTAGGATTAGGCTTTGGAGGGGCAGCAGTATGGCTCCGAGCTGTCGGGGATGGTAGACTCGGTGGCAAGTTCTGCTGGAGTTGATGTGGCGGCAAAGCTGGCGGTGGGATATTTAATCCGACAAAATCATCAACGACAGGATTCTGGAAGGAGCTACTAGCAATGCTATCTATTTGTGCTCCGGGTGGTAGCGCTGATGATAGTATTTGTCTATGATCCGGTCCATCCTTCAAATTGAAATTTGTCCTATAAATATTCAGTTTATCTTGTATAAGTTTATTTTGACCATTCCTCAGCATCTCAATGATCCTCATCTTCTCATCTGTGTTCAAGTTACTCAAAGTTTTCGTATTTGGGGACTGAGCTGCCTGTTGCAATTGTGATGGGCTCATTTTGTTCCCTGGATTGGAGTTTGGCAAAAGGATTTTAGTGTAGCCTGGAGGTGGGTTCAGATTAGCGGGAGCAATGAAAGGTGGTCTTTGAGTAGTGGCTACTATCGGATTTTTTAGCCTTGAGTCTTTCAAATTTGGAATTGGGATTTTGCCATAGCCATAAGGAACTGGAAGGTCATCAGGAGCTAGGAAGACCGCTGGGAGACTTTTCATGGGGACAGTTCCGTTGTAAAAAGGGATTTTACTGGATCCTGCGAATTTCTTCACTACTTCAGCAGCATCTGCTCCAGCTCTTGTAGCATCAACTCCTTCTTGTTTCATGTACACGACAATGGGCTTTTGAGGAGACAGCTTGGCCAGAGTGGTCAAAGTGTTTGTTACACTCAGCATCCGATCTTTGTACTGATTGGATTGGTTAGGATTCTGAGGCTCGGAGGATCGTGAGGCTCCTGAATTTAGTTGAGCTGGAGTGTTGGGCAAGCGAACGTTTGTAGGCCATTGCTGATTATTATTATTGTTGTTATTACTGCTGATGGGGCTCAAAGGCCGACCTGTTTTCCCTTGTGGAGGTGCAGGTGCCACAGGAGCCAAATGATGATGGGTATTGCTGTTTGGCCAGGAGTCATGTAACTGTCCTGCATGTTGGGAAACTGGTCTAGGATCACGAGCATTTGCCATTGCTGGGGCCACTCGGTTGGCAAGAGTTCGGTCGCTGTTCCTCTGTTGATTATTAAGTGGTTGATTACCATGTTGGGGATTACTGTGCTGTTGATTATGCTGACTGTTGGGTGGCTGGTTGCTATGAGCTTGAGCATTGTGTTGGTTAGAATGAGGAACATTGTGTGGCTGGTTTGCATGGACTTGAGTATTGTGTGGTTGGTTGGCATGGACTTGAGTATTGTGGGGATGATTGTTATGTGGTTGTTGGGGCCAGTTGTGCCGGGTTTGAATTAATCGACTTCCGGATCCGGTTTCCTTCCCTTGTTGATTTCCATTGGTCCGGCCATTGCTAGGATTTTGCCAGTTGTTATTGTTTGCCTGGAACTGCCTCTGAGAAGTTGTTGGTTGAGGTTGCAATGATCCACTCCTGGACTGGATGAACTGCTGCTGATGTAAGTTGGAGCTAGAGGATGGATGAGAATTGCTGGTTCGAGTGTTAGGGCGGTAGTTAGACGTGGGATGTAAGTTGGTCGGTGGACTTTCTCGTACCACGATATTTGAACTACGTTGATTTGCTAATTGTAAATTGGTGTTCTTCACGGGGGCATAGCTTTGTCGGAGGAACCTTGCTGAAGGCATGTTGGGTCTCCACATGTCTGGATTTGGTCCTCTGCCGAAGGACATCCATTGGGACGTTGAAGGCTCTAATAATAAGACTAGGAGTAGCCACTGGAGGGCCATCATCTTCAAGGAATTCTGGAATAATTCAGATACAACAATAATTACATAAAATTCCATCTGCTAACATTCTATAAATTTATATTTATCTGGTTTATCTGAATACTGTAAAAGTATTTTACGGACTGCAAAATAATATACAAGTTCTGGCACGAAAATAAAAGAAATTGCAGATAGGTTGTGTAATACAATTGTGTAAGTTGCATGAGATGTATTGTATCCAGTTATAGAGGGCAATACAGGTTTATTTGTAAATTAATAAGATTACGTTTGGTTATGATGCGTAGGCTTTGTAAAAATGTATGTAACAAGTTTACAAGTACATACACAAATACGTTTGTTTCTGATAAACATTTCGATAGTTAGTGTTCCTGTATTTAAATTCAATTAAATATACTTTATTCAACTATTTCCGTATATACAGGCTTTGTATGCGATAGCATAAGTTTATTCGAATAATTATATGTAACTGTGTCTTAGCGGATTGCACAGGGTAGGCAAAAAGGCAGTTTAAGATTAGAATCCAATGGGTAACAAGATCGAGCTAATTTTTGAGCTCAGAACTGCTAATATAAAAGATACGGCGTGATAAATAGGTCATTTTATCTGCAGAGCATGGACTTATTACATAAAGCCAGAGTTGCATGATGACATTCGGGAACAAGGCCTGGGGTTAGAAATTAAAAAGTGTAGGTTGTCTGGTGAGGATGTCACGTCACTGCGTGCCCCACTCTATAAGTACTATCTACTCCGGGTTAAAAAAAGGGTGAAGGGGCAGAGAAATGTGTGTTGGTATAGATTCTTGATATAATGAGTGGAATTATTAGTTTCCCTTGTTGTCTCAATTGGAAGTGGGACAGTGGAGTTCAAAGTCAGAAGGACAAGCAGGAGAGAATCCTATTGAGGAAAAAGAAGATACTAACGAAAAAACTTGTTTTTCCTCTCAAAAACATTTCATCCCATTGCTCTATGAAGAGGTGAGTGGCGTTCTCATCCACCTCTCCTCTTATGTCATAACAGGCACAGAACTTCACCTGTCCCTGGCTTTTGCGGCTCTGAAGCCAATCACCAGAAAAACAGAAGCTCTTTAGCATTCAGTCAAGGCAAAGTCCTACTCCACTCACCTCGAAAGACCATCATCTCTGTCCGAGGAGTATTTAACCAGTATGCAGATGCACATAGCAGTACTTGGTCTCATATACCCTTTTGCATGGGGTAAGACTCGGATGGTCAAGTCCCTTTTGAAATTCCTCACATCTTCATATACACACACACACACACCATCACTTATCAAATTGAAACTTGGTTTCATCACACGTCCTCAAAGCCTTCAACTGGTCTCACTTGTTCCTGTTTATCCCCCATTACATTCCCAATGAATCTGCTTGTTAGAAGCGGAAAACTTTTGCGTCTTCCGAGCCTCCAATCATCAATTCCCAGTAAATGACTCATTTTACATAGCAATTAATGCATCAAATTTTAATTGACAGTATTGACACAGTTTAATGCCCTTTTTCTTGTTAATGTGGAAACCTTTTTCGTGAGATCCTTGTAGCTATGCAAATAAGATGGTTTAGAGAATTTAAAAGTCAAAGATACTAATTAGCAAAAACTTTGAGACAATATATTTATTGCCTGTCAATTCTTTGCGATACTCTAATAAATGTAATTATTCCTTTTAATTAAGAAATGTAATTCAAAATTCTGAATCTACTTTGATTTTATAAACATATAAATATTTAGAGCGTGTCAAAAGTTGGAACGAATTTGAATATCCCGTGAAGGGAATATCTTGCCAATCGTTTACAGAGTAAACAAATTCAGGAAATAAATGAATATTTAATATTACTATTTGCTAAAAGTAATAATGGCATTCAAATAATTAATCAAATGAAATAAGGTAAGACCTATTTAAAATTACAAGCCGTTTGTATACCTCCAGCGAAAAACATTAGGAGACTATGTCAAGGCTAATGGTAATAGTAGTAGGTATGAAAAGAGGCCTATTTTAGCAGAGTTCCTCGGACTTCCTGTTTTTTGTATAAACCCCAAACGTTTTAACATTTAATGGTATCATAATATGCAGAGTTTATAAAAACTACCAGCAATTGCCAAGAATGCAAGCGAGAAAAAGAATATACTATTTGCATTATCTTTTTCTTCCTGGGAGATGAAACAGGATGCGGTGAAGTCAAACCGTTTCACTCCTCTCCTCCCAATTGGGTTGCTAAATGACGAATTTACATCAAATGTTTACCTTTCAGTGGGATTGTGTACATATTTATCTGCATATATGATGGTGTTCATCTGATATGTTTGACTTCTGTGTACAAGACGAAAAAGTGTTGAAGGGAAGTTATGAGCAACCCCATGGCTTTCAACTCACTTATGGAAAATAGAATTTCACGAAAAACTGACAGGACGTCGTCTTTCATCGCCTAAATAAATTAAGGTGCTGGAGGCAAAATATTGTGGCTGTGAGACATATACCCATGGATTGCTACACATAGATACATTCGTATGTTGTGTGTATTTTGTATGTATGTAAGTATTCAAGTACCAACTAGAATGTCTCATATGTACTTAACGTAAGAACTTATGATGATGACCTGCGATGAACAACTCTCATTTCAAAATCATTTGTTCCATGGTAAAAAGATATGTCTACAGCAAAACCCCTTAACATGAATCACGAGTTGCATGTGTTTTTGTATATATGATATTATATACTAATGTCGCATATGCTTTGGTACTTTGCACATAGATTTTTACCCATACAATAAAAATCCTCAATCATAAATCTCCCACGCCTTTACACACACACAGGACTTAGCAGCAATCATCTCTTTTAAAACCTATATTTTGTGAGGATGTAACCTTTTGCGGGGGAAATGGTTCATATTTTTTGCCCAAAAATTTCAGCATGTTAAAACAGAATTTGAATTTATGAATTTTAATGTTTCAACGGTAACCCACCATTTGACATGCTTTCCTCAAAACATCTATATACATGGAATTTTGTAGTCTGCAGGCTTCCAATCATTTTAATTTGTAGGGATGATCCTGGGGTTAAGATCCTTGCATTAAATTACACGTTTGTAAGAACTCATGTACTGAACATAGCCTCAGAGTCTCAGACCAATACCAGGGATTACTTATTATTAATCACTATTGTTACTTAATTAGTAGGTGGTCTCAGCCTCAGTTAGCATCCCATTCATCTCAGGATATTCAGATTTTTTTCAGAGCCGACAGACATACAAATTTTAATAGTAATAATAATAATTTCAGCTCCATAGCACCTTGTCCACTTGTTTGCTTGTATCCCTAATATTTTATGTGATGGTGGTGAACAGGACAGGACCATTATTCAATGACCCCCTACGTGAGCAGTTATCATAACAAATGACAAGTTGATAATCTCCACAGTAAATCCTTAGAAATCTACAGAGAATAAATTCATATGACGTTAGTTAATTTATATACATATTGTGCATCACATGAGGAAGTAGCAACCTCTCCCAACAATTCCCAACCAGCTCCATTACAATTCTCACAGAAACAAGGAAAGGAACGCAGCAGGTAAACGTCACCCTCAACTTGACATTTGGACTCAAGCAGGTGAACAAATTAAGCTGAACTTGTAGTAACTTTATATGAAATTCTAAACCTTAGGAAGTACTTGATCTCTGACTCTTTTACTTCTGTACTCCTGTTACCCCTAAATTAAAAAAACCTACCTTAAAATGGTCTCACAAGAGCCAAGCATATCAAATGAAAAATGTAGATATTAGTTACACATTTAAAAGTGAACAGGACATGCCCTGAGCAATTTTTACCCCCTTATTTAGCTCTGATTTAATTCCGTCCCCGTCCAATAAATATCCTCCTGGTCTCTAATTTGCAACTTGATTTAGAATTTTAATCATTATATTTTGCCAAGTTATACCTGAGTATCACAAGAATATACAAAGATTATTTAGTCCATCAGTATTAGTTACTAACCCGAAAAGAAACTCGGTCAGTTTTAATTAATAGAGTGTATTAGAAAATGCTCAGAGTATCTGTTACTTCTGCCAAAATGTTGTATCAAATTATTTTTTAAGCTAGAAAGGTTGTACAAGTAATTATATAATTAAATTCACGGGTACATATGTACGTATGTACAGATGTACAACTGAAAAAAATGTAAAGGGGCATTCTCACACTTGCAACTAACAAGTAGCCACAGAAAGGGCTAAACCAGCATGCTTAAACATCTGGGTTAATGATGGGAAATATAGAAAAAAAAAGTAGGGAAAAACTTGGTCACTTTGTTACTTTTCTTTCGGGGAAATTACTTTGAAGAGCTGTACAATATGTTAAGGTATGGAGTGAGATTACGCATCACCCTTTATGGCATAAGTTCTTTAACGAGGTTTCCGCTAGCTAGACGCATGTACTAGTAGATACAAAAGAATTTGTGTATGTATGTATATATTGTACAATTATTACCACATGTATGTATGTAACTGTACAATGGAAGAAATAATGTGAGAAGAAGAATATGACGAAGATTCATAGAGGATTTTTGAGTTAAGGCGTTATGTAGATACATACGTGCAATGTATGTAGTTTATCGTACTATTGGTTTCGTAGTCAAGTGTCATGTCAAATAGTATATTAGACTTGAGTCAATTTACTCAGAGGCGTTGAAGTTACGGAACGTCTGGGAAGATTGTGTCAAATAGTGTGTGTGCTCTGCAACGGTCAGGAAGATTGAATGAATTTATTTGCGAGTATTAAATGTTATACCAAAGTTTGCATATAGCCAGGCATACTTGTGTACTACAGTCATATCCAAGGGGTTATGGACTCCTGATATATACAACATTTTGTGGGTATAGTTTTTATCCTGCCAAAACCAAAGGAGTATGTAAGACTGGTGCGAGTCTGAATGAAACTATGGAAAACCGATGTAAAGGTCAATAAAACGAGATGTTTGGGTAGATCTCGAGAGGTTCTATTGACTTTGGCTTTTCTACATGATACACTGTCCCGTTAAGACTGGTTTTCTCCGCTCATAGAGACACGATCTGCCAGTTTCCTCTCAAGTCCTAACAACATGAAGGCTCTCAGAGTCAGTCACATAATTACAATGTAACTTTTGTGCATACAGAGTGGAGTCAAGTATCACCTCAGACTTTAGATGTGACTGGGATTGAAGACAGCTGGATCGTTACGAAACACTCAGGAATTTGTTTCATATTGGAAAAGGTGCAGTTCTTCTGCGGCTATTCCATAACCAATTCTCAACGACTCTTAGTCGCACCACTCAAAATCCCACTGACTTACATAACATCCTGTGGGATGATCAGGTCATTTCTTCTGTGATTACTCAACACACATTCCTATCCCTTGATGTTGTTTAGTACACCAACCTTTAATTCGGAGTGTGAGTATACACAGTCCCAATAAATTTTTTACTCATTTTAACTTGTTCATCTGGTGCACTTTATGGTTTGGATTAGTGTACCACGGAAAAACATTTTTTTTTATCTCTGCTCCTCTTACACCGAGAACCACTTATGACTTATTTAAGGCCGCATTGTATTACTTTCTACAAATTCTATACACTTTTGAGCCCCACAATGAGTTCCATGAGGTTAGGGAAAGGTCTGACGAAGTAACCAAAGTGCAGATATTAATACTCAAGTGGTTTCAGTTACCCCTGCTGCAGTTCTTCTATTGTTATTTTACCACCTAGGAACTTGCAGTTGCTGTCATATGAAATAGAAACTTTTAAAGTAGAGCCATGGTCAACTTAACGTATAGGTCTACACTTGACATTTCATTACCTTTCTATATTTAAGTACTCCTCTGGGTTTAGTAACTCCAGTAATTGGAGCTAATTTATGTAGTTAAACTTCCAAGATGTAAAAAGTATTGAACTGTTTTGTTAACATGTAGATTGCAAGAATTTGCATGAGAGGAAAATTCTCTGTCAAAATAAATGTTGACGTTCAAATAAGATAAGAGGGGATTAGTGTCAAAACGTGTGTTTGTATGTTAAAGGGTAAGACTTTTGTCAGCAAGGTTTGAGCCGCAGGAGATCACTGGGCTTTGTAGGTGTTAGTTAGCTTGACGTATGTACATATGTAACTGTTGTGTGCATGTGTTTGTGAGTTTGAATGGGATTAAATGGGGTGCTAAAATATGCAATGTACTGTGAAGTTACATATGTGATGGGTAGATAATTACCTGGAGGTGCCGAGCGTATTTACATTTAATTAGAATATGTAAAGATAGGCTTTCCTTACCTTTCTCGGAATATAGAGATTGTACATTTTTAATACATTATTCATTAACAACTGCACTACTTGAAACTTTCACAATATTCCATATTATTCGGACTAAGAGCTGCAGATGCACAACCTCCAGCAGAGTATCCCGATTCCAAACCAATTATTTATAGCTTCTTGCAGAAATCCCTGGGACTATTCTTGTGGCTAGTATTAAAGGAGAAAATTATTTTCCTTTTCCGTCTGTTTCCTTTTGAACAGAAAGAACGTAAAGAAAGGCACTGAAGACGAGCAAATAACTCGGGAGCACTCAATTATCGTATTTGTTTGAAGTTAGAGTCGTAGTCGGTCCTTTAGAACTACTCCCACTTGCACTTTCCGGATTCCACTCAATGTTGCTGGGAGTGTATGCACTGAGACTGTGAGGGAAGGAGAGTAGTAGAGAAAAGACGATTCCTTGAAGAGTACACACAGACGACTGAGGATGACTTTGAGCCGGTCGAAGTGTCAGTCTAGAAATGAAGGAGGAAGTCCAAGAGTTTGGTTGAGTCAAGTGTTCGTGGCGTGAGTAGGTGAAGGTAGTTTGGAGGGAGGTAGGAGCGTTCGGCGGCCCAGTGCCCGAGTCAAGTCAGCGTAAGACGATGGCTCCAAGTCCATTTCGTCCAAGTGTTGGAAAAGGAGGAAATGTAACTGGCTCTACTACTACGTGTACTCACTATACGTATGTATGTATAATTCCCTTGCTGAACCGAATACTGCTGACTGGGATGAAGTCAGCCCCAAAGCGGAATTATTGGTATGAGACAAGACTGGTTTCGCAGGTCCGCAAGTTCACGGCAACTACTCAAACTCCCTTTGAGTATTCGCAAGCACATCTATGTACATAAGGACATTGTTGAAGAACTCAGTCATAATAATATCCGAGTGAGTACTGTATAGCTCAATACAAACTACGGGGATTTAATCATGTGTTTTCCAATTGTCCTCATCGGCCTGCTCACTCTTAGACAAAAGTAGCCAAACTCAGGGTTGGACATTTAGCTAGATATTGATTTGCCCTACGAGAATTTTCTTCAAAATTTCCTAAGTGAGGAAACTATCAGGAAAATACCCGGATTCGAAAATCCCTGACATTCTAGTTGTTTATGACATTCTATCTGTAAATAAAACTCCTCGCAAGCTCAATATTTAGATATTTTTCCAGGGACAATTTAAGTTTATTATTATTAATAGACCTTTGTTTGACCTTTTTTGACCTCTTTCTAACCCAAAAATATTCACATATTTTAAGGAATATCCTCAATTCATTGGTAAGCATTTTGACAGAAAATGATGAATTAATTTGTAATTTTAGAAGAAAAAAAAAACAAAAAATCGATGCATGAGAAAGTTGTCCAAAGCTAATTTTGAACAGATTACTAAATTCTCTGAGAATATGTACTGTTGTTGGTGGCGAAGTGCTGAGAATTGAGATTGCCGTATACAGAATAGTGTATTGGCTACGCAAAACCCCAACATTGCCTTTCCATGAGTACTAAAATAGCCAACCCTGGTCAAACTCATTAAAATACAAATACATGTAAGAAACCGATGGGACCAGGGTCAGTGAATTTCTTTTTTCTCGAGACTTTCAATTACATTTATTATTGTGTACGAACGTATTTACGATGTACGCATGTAGTATTAAAATTCACGAATTCTTGCTATTTGGTTTGTTTGCAATATTAAATGAATGAATATATGTATGACCCTGTGCGAAATTGAACATCAAATGTATGTAAGTGTGCAAAGTTTTTTCGAATGCGCTTACATGTTCATATGTTACAAATATCTGTAATAACTACTATATACACATAGGTAAACAGATATCTGTACATATGTAAGTACAAACCTACATGTGATCAATTAAAGGAACTCAAAAACAGCAAACCTGCTCATCAATGTTCCGTCAAAGGTTTAGTCCTGCAGACGTAATTTTGCATTTATTTATGTATTTATCAGCAGGATTCGCCAACATCCCGCACATAACCCAACTCCACAATGGTATACTTTTTATAATTTCCCCCTATCCTTTCATCCCTTGAGCAATGGCTGATGAGGAAGAAGAATGAGTGTTAAGAGTGAAAATTACAACTCCTCAAATCCCAGATTTTACTTGTCACGTTTATTCCCAATTATTATTTCAATTAATGGAACCTTACCATGAACAGGGCCTCATCTCCTGGCATGGAATTCTTAATAAACTCATCTCCTTCATTATTCCCACTCATCATGTTGTGAACAAATGGGGGGAAAGATGTTGTTAGAAGCACATAATTTTCAAGAGTTTGATTGACATGTCCTCACATTGGGGCAGTAAGGGAGACCAGGTTGCCTTGCAGGAGTTTCCTTTCCATAAATTTCCTTCAGTGATAATTTCCCTTGTGTAAAAAAGTAGGATTCCTTTTAATTAATTAAAATTCGAATTTATTTCAATTTAACCTGAAAAATAAACGAACGTTATCCACCTGTACCCTGTACATGCTATATGCATGTTGAGCATTTCCTTGTATGAACGTGAGTTGTTTTCTGGAAGTCAATGAGGGAGTAGGCTTGGCTGTTGCTGTCCGAGTAGCAAAAATTTCTCTCTCTCTCTCGCTTAAACACATTCCGACATGAAACTTTTATACTTCAATGATGATTATTGTTACTGACCGTTGGATTTTCGTACGGGGAGTCAAGGAGGCAAAGATTTTGTGAGGAAAACTGGCTATGGTGCCTTTGTCTGGGAAAGACGGTTCCTTCTTCAGACTTTTGGTATTCAGAGGGTGCAACTGCTCATTACACCGTTTAGATTGTACGTAAAATGCGAGTGTCATTGAGAGAGTAATTTCCTGCATATCTTCTCTAGTATTTCCCTCATTTCTTTGTATTAAGACCAGATTTAAAATCTCATAGATATAGGTACATACGTACAGTTTCAATCTTTAAAGGCTATAAGCATTGTTGCTAAACATCTTTCAGAATTGTTCTGGTTACGTACGCATTCTGATTCTATTATTTGTAATACCTTATAGACAATGTCTCGGCAATAATTCTCTCCCTTGGCAGAAACATATTTGGATGACTAACTAACAGAGAGGGAGAGAGACAGAGACCAAAGTATAATTAATAATTATTATTGTCGGTATGCTAGTTTCAAGTTGTTCTTCGTCTCACTTTACATTCATCACCAATGGTCCTGGGATTCCTCAAAACTGATAAGCATGCTCGCAGGTTACTGTTTACCATTATGTAGCGTGTTCGTATTCCTATATGACTCAAAGATTATATAGATACTACACACAGCTCTTGCAAGTTTTTTCTATAGCAAGTACCTACCCCCAGTTCAGTCAGTGGGAAGGTTTTATGAAAAATCAGGACCTAAAGTAATTTCTCTGCGATGAGTTCTTGTGTGTCTTCATAATGATTTCAACGATCTGTTGTCATAGCAAAACTGTGCAAGCAAGGAGTATAATAGATATGTTATATGTGCGGTTATAAATTACATACACTGAATTTTGTCCATACATGTACATCAATTAGTAAATATACCAACTGTCTACCTATACACATCCAGCAGCCCAGGACATATGTATAGTTACACATTGGTAATACAGAATACCAGTTAAATAAATTAAAGGGACGTAAATGAATCGTGAGACGGAGTGTTTGTAAGTAATGGGACATGTTTCAGAAATTTTTATCATTTCTTTGTCTCCGGTCCCTACAAATTTCATATATTTGTTTTCAAAGTTACAGTGTATTGTCAAGGATGAGCCTAACATGAGCTTGATCCTGATGAATGGGAATCCTACTTTAGAATAAATTTATGAGCACAATTCCAAGGAAAATGTGCTTTTTGCTATATAGAATGCCCTGCTTTAATTTAGCTCCTTACACCTTTCACACTTGAGAGTAAGCACTATTGGACATTGTAGTTCAACGAAGGGAAAAGGTCTTCAATAATTTGTGCAAGAAATCAACTTAATTAGATACGTGCAACTTCAGAGTGTGTACGAGGTAAAAGTGTATATACAAACATACGCAGATGCATATGAGCATATACCCACAGTAAAAGCAACCACACCAAGTGAAAGAGTAGCTCACCTAAAATAATACTTTACTATATATTAATTACCGTTGTTGTTGTTGTTGTTGCTGTTGAAGAGAAACTGAATTTAGCTCACATGTTTTATTTCCGTTTCACTTCTAAATTTATGACTCTGATTGCATTTGATTTATGAGTGACGCTCTTATATGGCAAATATTAGAGGTGAATGAGGATCCTGAGCGTAGATGCTCGTGAGGTCGTTGGTTCTGGCAAAACAATAATTAATACGAATACAAGTTTACGCTCCATCGGGACTTTCAGTTACGGACATGATTAATGGCCAATTTCAATAACCCAAACAACTTACTACATTTTTGGATGCGGACTCTTCCAGTAATTTTCGCACGTTTTCGCAGTAGGAGTAGCCATTTCACTCGTAGTTCCGTCAGTCTGATTATATAGAATTGCTGTAGGTATAGATACTTTAGACATAGATATGTACGGTAGATTCATACTGTATACAGACAATCATGTAATTATGTGCTGTGTAACTCGGACAAGCTAAAGGCATCGATAAGGACTAACAAAAATGTATGATTAGGGCTCTTGTTTTTAATGGAATGTCACACCTTGAACTTCTCCTGGTTTTGGTAAAAGGCCGCTGGTTCTTTTCCCTTGACATGATTGACTTGATCAACACCTCTACTCATTAAACAAGAACGTGCAGTGTCTTTTGCTCGGCTCAATTGCTTATTCCGATCATCTCAGTCTGAATCTTCCCACCAATAATCCTATGCCTCTCGTTCAAACAGCTTTTGTTTTTGAGCTCAATCTACTTTTTTAATAGATAATTTCAAATGTGTATCATGTTTGAGTATCTGTAGTACAGTAGACTGTCTTTGTAAGGGAACGGATCAAAAGAGATTTCGTCTTCCAAGGGATACATATCCTCGGTGCCCTATCCTGGATTTTCACATTGCTTAAAAAACAAAAATATTTATAAGGGATGGTTTCATTGCAAAGGACAATCTTTTAAATCCCTTTATAACGAGACTATACTGTAACAATTAAGTCCTATTTAGAATTTTATGCCACTAGCAGGGACTGAGCAGGTACGAAAACCCGTACCGCATAATCCCGCTGCAGTAACATATTGACCATGCAAAGGAATAGGTACAGACTGTTGAATTTTGAACAGTGGTAATTATGTGTCAGCAAGTAACATCGTAAATAAGCCAATAATGTAATAATTATCTTTTACATTGAAAATGTATGTAGATTTGAGTAAAAAACTAAAGCTAATCAAAGGAGCATTGCGGAACCTCACAGGGACTCCTTTGATGATAGTAGCTTAGAACCGGAGCACAGAGTTGGAATTTAAATGTCAATTTTGAGCAAAAATGATGGATTGGTACAACTTTACGTGACCAATCATGCCACATGCATGCGTATTACAAGCTTAATGTTAACATACATCTATAAATTAAAAGTCTGTTCACACCTGAAGAAACTATTTAAACCACTGCCACTTGATTAGTTGAGGCGGTCAAGGCCTTCATTATGGATGACAGAAATTATGAAAGGATAAATATACATATGTTTCACAGTTGGAACTTGTTTTTATCATTTTTTTAAAAAGAAATTATTGAAATTTAAATTATGAGGGTTAAGAAAAATCATGATTGGCTTCATAGAACAAATATAATTTTAATGATGGGGATTGGTTACTGGGAAGAGTTCAAAGGAGAGATGCGAGAGCAATATCTTTTCATTTAATTCAAGTATTATGCTTTAGTAAAGGAAAAAAATTCTTCATAACTTGTTTAAATGCCGTGACTCTTAAGGAAGGATTTTACTCACTCTCCATCCCTATAAAATACATTGGCAAGGATAAGAAGGGAACCTTACGATGTACACTGTATATCCAATTAACGTACTGCTCCAGGAATAAGAATTTGTAACTCAATTCTCTATGATAATTTATGATCGATAAGTGCTAGCTTCGATAGACACCCAAATCTTTTAGGGATTTCTTTGAGCGAGGAGTAAACGAGTTAAATCCAGGTCTACATACGTATGTATGAATAATTACTATGTATTTACAAACATTTTAGGGACATTGATTGAGTCTAGAGTGCCTTAGTATTCTCAATGGTGCCATTACACTAGAAGATAATGCGTACATATTTACACTGAAACGAAATATTGGAGCCGGAGTAGAAACCGGCTTTAAATTTCGTAAATATTTATTCAGAAAAGGCAACTTCACATAGAAGAATTAAAATACGTTATCACGCGATTTTACTTTCCCTATCCTTTAATCTTACGCGGTGAGACTCATATTGTCCTGTGAATGTCTGTAAACAACGTCAGATGAGTACATACTCAAATCTCATTCTTAATACAACTTATTATATATGTATCTCAATAAGACGGAGAGTGCCACTTCTGTGGAAGTAAATTGCTTGAAAGTAATTGGCAATATGACTCCAGGTGACTTTTATGCGTTACAATTTATGCTTTGATTCCTTCAACAATTCATTAATTTTTTCTCTTAGGATCCATATGTCCCCATATAATAACATAATATAAAATAATTCTATAGAAAGACAATAAAAGTATGGGAGAAAATTGAAACTCGTGGTGCATTTAATTAATACGCCGGGAGTAGCATTCAATTACATATATCTATGTACACATATGTAAATATTCAGTTAGAAATAGTTATGAGCCAATGTGTGCAACTAGATTCTAAAAAATGGAATTGCTACCAATAGTCCAACAGCTGTTAGTGCATGAAATGTTATTAATATGCCATTGTTTTCAATCTCCTGTCATACCACCCGTTAAGATGCAAAATTGAACATTTTAGTACAGTTCCCTGGAATGTACGGCTCCCAGCAAGTTTTAAAATCTTCAAAATATTAAGAAGCGCAAGTGTTCCTCTAGATTTATGCATACATATTGAATTGTTCTCTTTTATGAGTTAAGTGTCTTGTAATATTTACAGGATTAAAAATGTTTGAAGATCTTCAGAGTAGCTTCTTAGCAAAAACCATTTGTAGATACATATATTCACTAGTGAATGAATCCCCTTGAAGTAAAAGTGCTGTGTACACACAAACGCTCATAATGGTAAGTGTTTTCATGTGTCACTGTCATTGTTGAAAGTACTTTATGAATACTTTACTTGATTTTTGTCAGTTGGATTTGTTGAGATAGAATCTCCTGATAACGATTAAAAGTGAACCGCCAGATGAGTGAGATGCAGTAATTGGCTCCCACTGCATCTCTTTTTAAAAGATGATCGTCAAATTCCCATTAAGCTCAGAAATGATTCTCATCTCGAAAAGGGAAAAAACTTGAAAGAACTCCATAACTTTCTATTTCTAAATTCAGCCTGTGTATGTGTATATACCGAAATTTGTTTTCATAACCGTTTCACATCCACACCGCAATTCTTCTCCTTCACGATCCACTGCCCGTACTGTCAAGGCTTCTGTACCTTTATGTAGGCACTCCAACCTATTAAGTCCTTACGAATAGGCATAGCTTTGAACTCCCTGTACACAAATATTAACTAAAGAGCTGTGCTCATGCAAAACTGTTTTTTTTCTGTCAGTCATACGGAGAGGATTCAGGAAAGGCTCTCAAGACTTTGTGCATAGATGCATTCCAGGGATAGGCAGACATCCGCTCCTGAGTTTTCTTATGATGATGCGGCAGGAAAGTTATTAGGACAGATGATTTGCATGAAACAACGATTATGACAACAAAAGGAGGGAACTTTAACAAAATTATACCAACAAAGCATCAATGGGTTTCACGGCAGCGCAAGTTCTCAGTGTCTTAAAATAACCTCTCAACATATTGCATTCTTCATTACCTGTTTTTTAATTTCCTTGCAACACTTTCGGGAAGGCAGGTGTGGAATGGGTAATGATACTACCATAATTTATACAGTGTTCTATCATTAGAAGAGACTAGCCCCTAACATAGTTTTGTCCCGGAGTAAAAATGTTTGGACACATTTCCCTTTATCCACAATCCTAGTTTTTCTACTTATAAGAGTAAGCCTTTACATGAGCCGAATTTGGCTCATTTCATGGCTGCTTTTATAAAGGGAGTCCACTGTGCTAGTCACTATCCCTTTTAGACAGAATATCCACTAAAATAGCGAACGGATTCATTCAGTTAATATATTCCTATACCACAAGAGCTATTTAAGGACGGGAATTTTTTCAAGTAATTTGTACATTCGCATGTTTAATTGTGCATTCATAACAAAAATTTGAATTAGTATGAAGGTAGCGTCCATCCATCAGAATCATAAAGAGTCATTTGGAATAATGAGTGTATGAAAAAGAGCAAGGGAAAAAGGGAGAAGAAAAACTCACACAAATGTGACTTGAGGAGTGAGTAATTTGCTCGCATTTCTCAAGCTTTAATGTAATTACACAAAGTGACGAATTCATATCAAGATGAAGCCATTGAAGCCCCTCCAGATTAAGACTTTCACTCCCAGCATGGTCTCTTTCCTCAAACATTGTTCATTATTTGCATGACTTTGAATTTCGGTCGGGAACAAGTTCAATATCAAGACTCTGATTTGTCCTCTAACTGCCGACAGGTTTGACCATTAGTAAGTAGCTACATACAATTATTATATGGGAATTAGGCTATCGCAAATCAATGTGGACACTCTTTTTTTTAACTTACTCTTTCGTTAAAGCTCGAATTTCACATAAAATGTAGCGGCACCTGTTGCTGAAGTGTAGATACGTACATATGTATGTATATAGTTTGTGATACAATATACTTTATTTCTTTTAAGAACTTCTTACTATAGTCCACCCAAGTTGTGCTCGTCGTCCGAGCTGCACACAATTGACATTGTTATTTCAAATGTTGTCATGTGTGTCATGTGAAAATCCTATCCTTCACACACATCTTCACTTATCCTTTATCGCTTCTTACAATTTTTATCCTGTACGTACATATATCCCTCCATATAATTTTTTATTCTTTACTTTACGGATCATTTCATATAACTCCTTATCCCTTTCAAGTATTAGGAAAACTCATTCAAATGAATAATAAGTATGCACTAATTGCACAAAGAAAAAAAATCAAGCACGCACTGTCATGTCCAAACTGGACTACAAAGATGATTTCATTTCCACAATTTTTTTTACCACAAGTTGCATTGTAAGTCCTCAGATGGGATCTTAAGAACTTATTAATTCTATGATGACTGAGATGATAGGACAAAGTAACCAAAATGTATGTACGAGTGTAACAAATGCTGATCCACATTTTGATCCTATTAAAATCAATTGTAATAAGGAACTACACTAAAATCATGCATTTGGAAACCAGCACGTGGCTCTCATGTTAAGGTGCGTTGAGTCTCCTCAATCGAAGTCAATGGACTGGGTGGGATGGTCTTAGTAATTAATGATTTCGTCCCAAAAGTCCCTGCTGAATTTCAGTAGTCATTGCAAGGGGCGGCTCGTGAGTAATCTCATATTTCTTGTTTTAATCCTCAGAATGTATTTGAAAGTTGGTTTTACCACCCCATGCGCTCGTAAAAATTGTTACAGTTTAAATGTTTGTGTAATGTAAATAATAAATAATGGAGGCTCAGGAGAGAAATTGAAATATATGCGTGCCTGTGTGTATGTGTGTGTGTGTGTGTGTGTGTGTTTTCAGAAAATAAGTCCGTGTGTGTTAGTCAAGCGTATGTAAATTGAGGAGTGTGCATGGGAGAGAATCGATTAGACCCAAAAAAGAGCACAACAAAAGTGTCAAGAGGACAATCGAGACTGATTACAAACGTGAGGAGAGAATTTTCCCCTTAATTTCCAGCTTCAACAATGCATCATACACCAAATACCTTCCACACATATTGTTTAGTAAACACTGTCTATACAGATCAGTAGGATGCGGGTAGATATAACCCACATACGCATTGCATATACATATATACTATATAATTACATACTTACGTATGTACAGTAGCCTCCTAATTCCTTGAAATGGAATAAACCAGAAACTATTTCAAGTTCATTATCAAAACCAAACTTTTCTTCCACCACAGATAATTTTCATGTTTAAGTATCTATACCCTACGCTCCGCATCCGTATTACATATACAGTGTACTCTAATTATGAGAGGCGCTCATACAAGTATAGTGTTTCTGTAAGGCCGACAAAACTTGAACCCCTTCCCGTTTATACCACACTTAATTTTTCTCCTGTTTGATTTTCAGATTCAAATTTTGCTCCTATTAACGACGCTCTTATAACTCCTATAAAGAGAGCACTGTCTTATCTAGTAGAGACGATTTACAAAATACCCTAGACAATGTATAATCGTATATGTATATACTTCCTCAAAAACATGCTCCTTGCCGCATGTAAGTGCCAAAACATCGCTCCTGGCTCATCTCACAATGAGTTTTAACTTGTAAGGATCGGTATTACTTTCTAATGTCAGTTTTAAGCACAGCATTTTCTACAGGGGGGAGAAGTGAAGGTTGATTTTAATAAGAGTTGGACCCAGTACTCCTATAACAATCATAGTAATGACCATGTGCGATTTGGTAAGGGAATACTAAATGATGAGGGATGTATAGTATGATCATTCAGGTTAAATAGGATATGACTCTCCCATAACACACGCTCAAGTTTTGATTCATTTGACTGTAGGGAGCTCCTAAGTAGCACTTCCAAAGCTGTTCGCAGTCATTACATGGTCAAATCTCTTGTTTGTAAGATTCTAAGGAACATGCACTGTGTACTTACCATGTACATACATATGTACATGCTTGTGTATGGAAAAAGAAAGCCGGAAGGTACATAATACATTGTGTCTTCTCGGAATCAAAAGTTATGATAATGTTATAGGGCTTATTAGAAAAGGGTGTAGTATTGATTATTTACTACTTCGTATGGGGAACGATGCGACGAAGCGATAAACGATAATCTAGAGCACACGAATCCTCTCGCCTTTTTATCAGCAAGATCACACCAGTTCCAACGTGAGATTTCTAATCGAAAATCCCAATTTTTTTCCTCAAGAAAAATATTTGCATAATTTTTGAGACTCCTGCTCATTTACTTACTTTCTGTCGATGCGCCCGTTGAATTTAATTTTTGTAGTTATTCCGACGGGATGATGCTCATAACGAAATTAATACATTCGTAATTCTATACTGTTAAAGTTCACAAATTCCTCAAATGGTTGATTTAACATAGCTGACCAGAAGCCGCTCTGTTTCAGGATCCTCAACCAGATTCCTGATTAGTCAAACAATAAAAATAAAATAAACCAGGCTATTCGGAAGGCTGTTAACCTTAAACGTGTTATTTTTAAAGTATGCATGGATACAAAGTTACGGTAAGTATGCATGCGTACGGTTTCATAAGTCGCTTTTAGATTATGAATTAAATAAAGCTACCCTGTTCTAAACTAGTCACTTGAGTATTTTTCTGGTTAGTCAGAATGTATGTATGTATTTGTGTTATAAACGTGATTGATACGATGCTGCCGTTGTTTTTAGATACTACAAAGGAACATTGAAAAAAGTTATCTGTCAAACCGGCTAGATTTTTCCCAACCTCTAAAACGTGTGCTGTGAGTTGATGTGTGGAGACGGCAAAGACCTGTTTATTAGTGTGTATATAGCCAAATGTTTGGCCTTGCTTTGAGCTTCGAGCACATTATCACTTATTGGCTATTTTGTTCCAGTTATAAGATCCTCTATTTTTTTTTATACAAAGGAGCAAATTCAAATGAGTGTTTTTAGTGTTTTAATATTCGAGATTAATTATTATTCCCCTCCATATATTTATCGCCAGACAAATCTTTGATGTTTTTGCATTCAGTATTTTAGACTAATTGAGTTGCTGGCTGTGCCGTGGATTAACAGGAGAAATCTTGCGGGATGATTTGTAGATGATAAGAACAGATGTTGATTGTCCTTATCTCTACTACTAATTACAAATGGATTGACTCTTGCTCTAGAATTTATTTTTAAGCAGTTTATTGTTGTTAGAGAATTGTTTATTGTTGTTGTACTCCCATCACATGGGATCTTCAGCACGCGTACATCTCCTAGCTTGTGTACTACTAATAGATACAGATACGCATAAGATGTACATACAGTTTATTTAAATTTTATTGCATTCTAGTTATAAAAATATTAAACCCACTGAGACTTACAACTTTCACAAGAGCGGTTTCTCCATTTGGAAAACCCAACTAGTACATATGTACATATTTCTTAAAATAAAAAGCGGATAAAGCCACTGTATCAATGATTTTGTATCGTACTTATATCTTGTATTCTTTATCTTATCACTCAAGTGGAGGTGCGAACTGAGCAATAAAATTTAAACGTATGAGTAAAGAGTCCTGGTAAAGCTGTGAATGCATAAATCCAAAGAGTTGAAAGAATGGTTTTGGATTTAACTACGGTGACAGAAGTTGTGCTGTTGTGACATCACAAAATAAACGGATGCATAATACCAATTTTTCATGCTGATAATAATTCCGTTTTCCCCATTCAATTCATGTCTGTGGATGTCGTGCAGTTACGTATTTTCGTGAGAAATTTCTATTTTATTCTGTCAGTACATATGTATTTGTCACAACTTGTGCACTTCGCTCGGGTATTTGTTTCCCTCTCCTTTTCTTAGAATGGAAAGGGGAAGATTTTCATTTTCCATAAGCTGAATAGATGCATGAAGTGCTAAAATACAAAAAAACAAATTTAAACGATTATGGACAGAAAGCGAAGGCGACGAAACAAAATGCGGCATATTAATCAATTCCGAGTGGTTTAGTATATCAGTACGACACTTGGTACACGAGTAGAATAAACAAAAGAATCTGTTTGTTGCTGGCACAGTATTCCCTCATTGTTTTGAACTACACAGTAAAATAGGAAATTTTGACGCGTACAATGTAATCCTATTAGAGGATTAAATTTAATCTTACGGGAGTAATTAGCAATGTGTCTACAGATTACATTAAGTGCTGTTATTAACAAAATCCTCATACAAGAACGACTGTTGTAGCAAGATGCCACTGTATTGTTATTTCACTTTTTTCTAACGTATTCCCTACTGAAAGAAAATTAATTTAATAACGACAAGGGAAGTTATGATCTGACATTTCGAGAATTTGCAGGCTCAAATCTACATTAAAAAACTGTACTACAAATAAAGTAGCATTATTTGCAAGGTGGCTCATCCGTTCTGCTGTAATTTCGTGAAGTTATCTTTTATTCTGTACGCTGTATTTAGGAGAGCATCACTAAATGCATGAAAATTTGAGACTATTAATGCTATACTTGTATAATGCTCATGTAAGGAGAAAAATTAATATTGGGGTAAATGGGAACATAACAAAATATTTTTGCTCCAATCACCTATTAAAAACATGATCTTATACATATTAAGTGGGTCTGATTTAGCCAGAGCTCATTCTGTAGTAATAATAATAAATAAAGTTGCCCGGATGGACTTGCATACGAGAATGTAAGTTTTATTAAACTAGTACACAGATTGGATTTTCCATTTTAATAGGATACTGACGTGGGTTTTTAGCTTTATCAACTACTATTTGTATATCCGGCTGAAAGATTTTTACTTTCTTTGTGTGCTAAAAAAATCAGCATGTACTGTATTCATAGCTAGAGGCATCTTTTAGAGTTTCTGTTGTAGCTTTTTATGTATAACGAAGTGTGTGTATGGTGTGTCTTGCCATGAATGCGAATTCAGAAAAAATGAGTGGAAGTGAGCTCATTAAAAAAATATTGACAGTCTTGAATTACGGATAGCTATAAAATCTGGTTATATCTGTATTTCTCCCTCCGATTGATTGCTTATGCGGAATATTATTTCATTAAACTTACAATTATTATTGTATTATATTTCTGAATAAACTTGCTTCACTTTTTATAGTCTTATTGTAAGTCAGTGGAAGTAATGGAGAGTGTTTCAGTCATGAAAAAGAAAACTTTACTGCTGTTGTCACAAGACTATTCTCCTTTCTCTAATTGATACTTACCGTTCTGTACATAATTTTGCAGGTGAAGTGTATATATGGATGACCTGTATTGGCACAGGAAAGTTATCCTTTGTTGTGGAATAAATACATTGTTACTTTAAGAGTAAAATAAACATTCGTATTGTTTCCACAAAACTTGTAATACTTCCAAATTCGTTATTTCTGTACGCGCTTACTAAAAGACCACCCCAGACAGTGGCGTCCCTCTTAGAAATGATGCTCTTAAAAAACAAAAATTAACATCGTGATGATCGGGAACTTTCTCGCATACATGCCCTTGTGGTATTGGAGGTTTCCTAAAGCCAGAGTATACGGAATTAAAATCTGGAAATGTAAAATTAATTTTACAATTTCAGCATACTTGACCCCCCTATCCTTTTCGTAGAAATAATTTTCCAAACTTGAAATACACAATTATTATTTAGCAGTATGCATGCTATAAGTCCCAAAATATTTCCTGTTTAAATAACTATCCAATACATTTTTCACCTTAAATGATCCTGAGCTCGCAAAATAAGACACAATGCAATTTATTGTTATTGTAAATACATATGTACGTTTGCCAAATATTTACAAACTTTCTCTACTAACAAACTGTTACTACTTGACACACAAAAGGCATGTAAGTAGATAATAAAACCTTGAATATGTAGATATTTACGTAAACTGTTCAGGAGCTCAAATGTTATCTGTACCCGTAAAATGAAGTAAATCATTCTTAGATAAAGTTCAGGTTAATTGTATCCATGCATGAATTTTAATTAAGCCCAAAATTAGCAGACATTTTGTTCAACGAAACAGGAAACAACCTTTAAATCCATGTCTTTGGTTTACGTAGTTTATTTATTAGAAAAGCTTAAGTAATAAATACAATTAACGATTAAAAATTTAGAAAACAGTCACGTTTGTAGTAGAAAGAGTCAACATTGTATCATCCGAAGTTAATTCAATTCCTATTAATTTCCGTATGGTTTTACTCTTTCGGTATCTACATATATTGTTTTGCTAGGTGTAATTGTCAATAAAAATATTTACAAATGTCAAAGAATTCAAGATGGGACTTTCGAAAGAGAATTGATTCGTCCCATAGTTTCACTTCTAAAATACGCCTCTGTGTATACATCATTCTACTTATATCTGTAATAATACATTTCAAGCGGGAAATAATATCATGTACATACTTGTCATTGGTGAAGAGGTAAAATGAACTGAATGTGAGGGAGATTAAATAGATAAACGAATCAAAGTTGTAAATCTTGCTTAAAACCACAGCGAAATAAGTACGTGCGTACAATTTCAAAAATAAACTTACAATTAGCACAGAGATGTGTCATAAAATTACAGGATTTATTTTTCTCGTAGTTATTCGAATGCACCTTGTCCTGTTTGCATCTTCACTACCAGTAGCACGTAGGTGTAAATGGTTGTTATAGCCTTTATGCTTTGCAAATAAAATTTAATGATTGCAATAAAATTGGTGCAAGGAGTAAATTCACTAAATAATAATGTCACTAGGTTACAATGAGTACAGAGAGGAAATGACGAACGAAGCGGCGATGGAATTGATTGAAAGTTGATCAATTACGGACACTCAAGTTTGTGCAATTACCCTCTCCATCCATTATTATGGCTCTGTCGACAAGCTCATTTCAGATTTATACTGTCACTATTAAATAGTCGTAAACCTTTTGATGACATCGTATCTGCCCGTAGCCCTGGTCAAGCCTGAATTTATTCAGCGCCTGACCAATGCTGTGCGGAGAGCAGCATTACGTTTCTACTATGGAATTTATAACTGCATCCCCATAGGTATTTATTTATTGGATTTAAATATATGTACTACTACCAGAATCCACACGGCAACTTTTGTCTAAATACGCGGGGGATAATATAAAGTGTGCAATCCCAGAATTCTTATATGAATACAAAAATGATGTAAATCTCAACTATAATTTGCATCTCTATGGATGATGGGAGTTCATTGTGAAGATTCCTTCTTACCTGTAAATGTTATCGGACGTGGAGTTTTATACATGTACATACCTACTGAGAAGATGGATGGCATCTTTAAGGGCATATACACTTTAACAACAACTATTGTAACTAAAACTTGAATTTTCTTTGGGAAGTGACCAAGTCACTCTACTCTTAAATGTGTGCACTTGATCTCCACGTTCAAGTCTCAAGTGCATGCTGATCTTCCTCAGCTCGGAGCAGTTCATCTTCTTGACAGCAAGGAGGCGTCTCTGGGAGTCTGGTGCTTGGTAAAGGCTAAACTCACTCACTATTTGTAAATTAGCACACTTGTCAAGTCCTGTTCTTGCAAGAGCAAGAGCTGTTCCGTTGTAATGCTTCAATGTTCCGAGAATGCATGTGAAATACAAAATATTTTTTGAGTGCCTTTTAAATACTCCTTCCTGTCTTGGCTTTAATATGCACGTCACACGAGTAAATGACATATCCATGGTGCACATACATACAGGGCTCCACAAAATGATTTTATCCTTCCAGCAGGTCCTTAGACTTAAAGCCAGTTTGTTGAAACAACTAATTTAGTGATGCCATTAAAAGAAACTTCTAATTTTTCTAAAATCAACTTCATTCGTCTAGGTCAACATCAGCAGTAAGGTATAGGACAAGGCTAGGATGTAAAGTCATAATTTTTTTTGAGAAAGTTATTGCATGGAAAGAAATTCCGAATTGATCTCAGATTCTTCAAAACATACCAAATTTTAGAAATTAACGGGACGCTAAAAAATAAGTCGATCGAATAATATTTTTCAAAGTTCACTGCAACCTGTCTACAATTTAAAGTAATGTGATAATTATCATAGTAATAAGATCAATGTAGATTATGTAACAGCTTAATGTACAATTAACTCTGTGACCGGCGTACATATTTTAATATTAAACAATCAGAAGATTAAAATGTTAAAAAATTCTTGTTTTGACCTAATGATTACGTAATAAATAAAGAGGATTGAGATATAACGTGGAAGAAACTTTTTTCACAACGTTCATGTTTTGCTATCTGACACTCACAGACAGACAGACAGTACAAGGGACATAGATTTGTCGATCCGATTGTGATTGTCATCATATCTGTTGATCACAAACTCGTAAAAATCGGTAGAAATGCAGATAACGTATTCAAATAATTATATGGATCTAAGAGTATCTAATTATTCCACTTAGAAGTCATTACTTTCCCACACTAGTCTCTCTGTTTCCCGTATTCTTTTTCCCATTGGGACAATTTATATTTAATGGCTTAATCATTTGTAAATTAAATGCTTACTACCTCATCTCACCTTCATTTACAGACTAGTCTCTCTAAGAAAGCACTCCTATAGGGAGAAGAGCGACCAATTTGACACTTACCATGGGAATCTTTTAACAAGGAGACAAATTCTCCGTGCCAATTTGGGGGAATGAAATTGTGCCCGAATATGTTACCCTACGCCGAAAAATCCTCTTTTAAGAGCGTCTCTTACAGCAAGAGTACACTGCATTGGACTCCCATTTGAATGATCATTTCCGCAGTTCAGGGGTTTCACACTTGACTGAATATGTACATATATGTGAAATATATACTAGAATCTGATAATGACATGGTACGATAAGCTAATAAGGAATGGTAGAAATTATGTAGGAGGCACAAATAATTATGCAATAATGGTTGTCACTTTATTTTAATTTATGAGTTCTGTCAAGCAATTCGTTACTCCCTGCATTATTATAAATCCCCTCCCGACTTGCTCCCATGTCATTTACTCCCATAAGTCTCCTGTTATGAGTTATCGAGATGGAATGCAGGTGGGTCAAGTTTTTTAAGTAATTACACGTTCCCAGCTGGTTTTGCACTTTGTTACGGACTTGTTCAAATTATAGTAAAATTGCGATCAGCTTACTCAGCCCTAACTAAGTAGCAGTAGCATTCCTTCCGATATGCAGGGATACAATACTATATCCTTGTAAAAACATTAATTTTCCTTGTCCTTGACAATTAAATGTTCTTACAAATAATTACACTCAAAGGAAGGAGTACTGTAACGTGCCTTGCAATACCTACAATAGTGGGCCCGTTTCCCAGTGCGAGTTTAAATTAATTGCTAAAAACGGGAAAAATATATCTCTTCATCTCTTGTTCAAGTCATTCCAGTTAGTTATAATATATTATTATGCATTGAGCAACTTAAAAAAAATGATAAGATGGACTGGCGGAAGTTAATCGACCTTTCAATTTAATAAAAAACCAAGTATCAACAAAACAAACCTGTAATAACCTCTTATGGGATCACCAAAAATCCAACGTCACACTCTATCTAGCGTCCATTAATCATGACAACTTTTGAGACGCTCGAGTATTTAATTGAGAATCTGGTTGAAGGAATTATACATAGATTTGGCCAAAAAAATTGAAGTACAATAATTGAAATATTTATTTTTAAAAAAATTTCAGCTGAGGCTTCAAACAGCAAATATACATACACAGTTTATGCCAAGGTAAGAAAGCATTTTGAAAAATATAATATGTAATATGTAATATTGAACTCCAACAAAATCTAAATTGCTCGTATTAATTTTAAATCAACTAATATTTTAGAATTGAGTAAACTTGGAAGTCTTTGTATATTTTTAATTCATTCTCAAACCGGTACAGCGCACCCTTAAGAGCATCCGTACAAGCAGAAAAATTTGGCTATTATAATGAAGTATTCACATAAGGAGACAAATTAGCATTGCGTTAAATGGGAATGTGTCCAATTATTTTTGCTCGTGGTGAGAAAAGCTGCTACAAGGAAATCTCTTATAGTAATTACATACTTAATTATTTCGGATTTTTAGTTTCAGCCTTTATCAAAAAAATGTCAGCGGCAGAATACACTATTAATCAAACTTGGAATGGGCTAAAACCTGAAGACTCTGCGGAGATTAAAATATCTTTCTCATCAACAACAATACGGGGCATTACAAATGAGGAAGGGCTGATCATTAATGTCAATGCTCCTTTCTACAATGATCCCCGAGTCCCGGAAGACACTCCCAAAGGCTCTATGGCCAAATTGTGGGATTACGAAGTCGTCGAAGTATTTTTCCTGGCTGATGACAATAAGTATTTGGAAATCGAGCTGGCCCCGAAAGGGCAGTACCTGATTTTGAAGTTGGACGGTTGTCGGAATATTGTTGAAGAGCAACTCCCCCTCAAAACTTACTTGAGTTCTGTGGAAGGTGATCGTTGGATGGGAGAAGCCATCATCCCTTTCAGCTACTTCCCAGCAAATGTTAGCAGATTCAATGCTTACGCAATTCATAGGTCTGATCCGAACCGGGTGTACATGGCCTTGTTTCCAACACCTCCTAATTTACACAGTCAGCCAGACTTCCATCGTCTAGACTATTTTCGATCAGTTGATTTATTTAAAGAATTACTTCCTTAATGTGTAACTCCTGTCTAGCCATCACATAAAAGTACTTTTAAGTGAAATGACAGCGTTACTTAGTAGGTCATATGTGTATCATGTCTCATCTTATATGCAATCCCAAATTCAAAGTCTACTTTTTTCCTGTTTCATAATTTATACACTCATTTTTATTGTTTTTTTTAAGCAATAAGTGCACTGCAATGATCTTGCATTTTTGTTTTTTCACAATAAAAACTGTTTTTTTCATTTAGTATCGTATTTAGTGATTTTCTATGACATTACTCAAGATCCAGGTTGTAAAGTAAATTGTATTTTCTAATAGCACACATTTACACTCAATATTGATATGAGCTTCTCTGCAAGTAGTCAAAAGCTCCTGAAGGGAAACTTGCAAAAAATAGTAGTCACTGGTAAATTACAAATAGTTGTAATATTTTCGACCCTACGGAGCAGAATGACCAGTTGTCCTTTATTTCATTGACGAACTTAGACTTAGGGGTATTGTTTTAAAACAGGATGGACTCCGGACAGTATACACAACTCCTCTACTTTGGTCACTAATCATATGATGGCAAGTTAAGATACAGACCTGATTTTGTAGTGGAGTGAGGAATGCATTCACCCCACTTTGCACTGCACAGCTATTTGGGATAGCATGGCTTCATTATGCAATAGAAAAGAAATAAAGGAGTGAACCCGTCAGACCGAAAAGCTATAAATCGGAGTATTCACCCCAGTTTAAAAATTATCATTATTTGTGAAGAAGTCATTGCCAGGAGCATCTTGACTATTACAATACTTGCTTCTTCAATTTGTTTGCGGTAGAATGCGCTAACACAGTTCCTTTGGTTTTGGAGTCGTGCGTCTCACCATGAATTGTCAATGTTGTTGTTATGCATACAATTACCTAACAATAAGTGGTTTTCTTTTCTCGTTCTTAATAGCAATAAATGCTTTCCCTCGATTTTTGAACATCCATAAAATGCGCAACAATGGAATGCTAATGTACTTGTTGTCGTTTATAACCTGGCTTGCAAGCATGCCTTTTAGGAATTCAACATTTTATCACACAAGGAGAGTGCTAATGGTGTTACAATCTAGCTCATGAAATAGGCTCAGGTAATCGTAAGGAAACAAAGTTGCAGGTGCCACTTTCAATAGTTAAATAATTAAAAAGAGCTTAAATAATATTAAACTGGAAGAAATAGAAACAAGCTGTTTCCAAATAAAGTTTAAATCAGTCGATCACGAATTGTTGATACTGACCAAAAACTTTGTTAGCTGGAGACACAAACGCGTGTTTCTCGTCTTGTGGACTCGTGCAGGACAATCAGAGAATAACTCTCCGCTGCAGGAGTAGTCAAAATTGTGTATTTCAATTAAATAAATACCCCTATTAATATAAATGTTAGAGTTACGGGGTTCTCAGCAGGTTGTAAACCAGGGTGAGAATTTTTTATGCAGAACAGACGATGAAGGTATTAACATTTGGGGTTATAATGTCTACCGTTTTCGTGGGCACGTTTTTTAGAAAGTGAAACTTTCTTATGCACGAGTGTATTCCGTCCGTCCGTCCGTCCGTCCGTCCGTCCGTCACTCTACAAAATCTTGTGGTAGCCATATCTTTACAACGAATGGACATACGGACATGTGACCTTTACCAAAATATTGGCCATAAAATCTAGTTGTGCCTTCTGATAATTTCGGCGACATGGTATCAACCGTTTGACCTCAGAAAATTATTTTCGGTATAAAAATATTGCATTTGCTATATCTTTCCAATGGATTGACGTACGGACATGCTACCTTTAACGAAAAAATACAAATCTATTTCCCTACCTCATTATAAATCTTTTAATACAAGTTTCACTTTCCTGCACATGCAAACAAAGTTTGCCCAAATCAGTGCAGTGCACGGATTTTTTATTTCCTGCGTCTACAGTGTGTGCTTATATATAGCATCACAAAACCAGAAACTGCGTTCCGTATAATTGAGAATGATACTAGGGGACAAAGACACAAAAATTCCTCACGGGCGTCGAGCAACGCAATGTCAATTTCCTTGACTTGTTTCGTTTCAGATTTCCTGGAATGAATTCTAACATTTGCAACACGGTGAAAAGATTAACATTTGAATGGATCTTTCAATCACTTATCACAAAATAAAGTGTCCTTAAACGTGTTTTTTTCAACGAGAATGAACGTTTGGAATCTGAAAATATATAAAATCTGGCTTTATCATTACAATTACATACATATGAGGACATATGTACATATCTGTAGAATGACTACTCAAAATTTAATTTCAGAATTTTCATCAATTTGGTTAGTACAAAACGTTTATGCACGAATAAGAACGGTTTTATAACTGTTTTAGAGATTTTTCTGAAACTTTAGTTAATACTTAATTACAGATAGTTGACTTCAGTGGCACATTCAGTTAACCTGGATTTAAAGTAGTGAGGTTAAGCTTATGTTGAAGGTATTCTTCAGGTTTTTGGCCAAAAGAATTCCATTTATACTTCATTATAAGTTGAAGATTAAGGTTCAGGATTTTCAAAACTCTGAAAAGCCGTAAGGCTGACAAACTGAAGGCCATTTATACTAAAAATTAGGATGCAGCATTATCATAGCATAATGATTTTATGCGCGCAGTTATACTGCCCAGCGTAAGCAAAAATTTCAGCTTAAGGTTAAGGTTTTGGCGATTAGAAATTATTTTAAAATTTTACTTATTCTGCATTTACTTTTCCAAGGGCGGGATTCAATATCGTTCTTAAATTGGTAATATTATCTGTGTCACTCAATGCTATTTGTTGCTCAGTTTCCTATTCGTCACAATATTGATTTTCTGACGATTTCTATTCTGTTGCTTTTGCACAATGGCTATCTCAAAAAAACTTGTCGTCTGGTACATAGTATATTAAAATTCTTAAAGTACGAAAAAAAGTGTTTCATTATTGTAATAAATGAATTTCTTTACATGGTGGTGTTAAAGGAAATGTTAAAATATGTTGAATTTCCGAGGAAAAATTCGATGAAGAGGCGGAATAGAGGAAACTCGAGAGGTTTCAAGAACAAAAACGGCCAAGAAAATTATCGTGGCATAGGGCCAGGCAATTTTAATAATTATTACAACAGCAATCGAGGCAAGAGTAATAACAATCGGTGAGGTCTAGATGGATTCGAGAAGTCATCACCAGACCCAAAATTGATGGAAGAAATTGCGAGAAATTGGGGAACCAGAGTTAACCAATATCATTAAAGCATAGCCGATGTATCAGTTGGTCAGTCAATATGCACCAGTCCCAAAGGTCACTCAAGGTAATCAACCATCTGTTAATAACTTTCAACCCCATGTTTCGGAAAACTAAAATGTCTTTCCACGCGGGAAGGAAAGGCTTCCGAGCCTCAAGAATATATTTTGAGTCAGATTTAGGTAATAATAATTAAAAAAATGCAGATTTAAGTCCAAGTCTAGAATATCAACCAGCAGGTATCATTGATTTGGATCATCTACAAGAATACGAGTGTAAATTGAAGCATAATGTGCCGACTGAATCAAGTGGCAATTCGCTGTTCAAGATGCGCTTAATTCCCCAAAGTGGATGATTTTGAAGCAATATTGCTAGTGATTACAGATAAATTCAGCGAGACAGAATCACATCAACAAGAAGAACATACGCGACGCCAAAGCAAGCGAAACAATCATTGGAAATTGTGATTTTATTGAGCTTATTAAATGGTACGAGAGTTTACGAGGTTGTTGATACGGGTGGAAACTTGCAATATGCAAAAGCTGACCAGTATCAAAATGTACTAGTCTATTTGCACCACCAGTATTATTATTGGGGTTTCCATTAGTAAAGATAGAACAATGAAAATCGTTTACGTTTGTGTATAACAAGGGTAGATAGATAAATAATTTAACCCTCACCCTAAGCCTCAAAATGGCTTTGTGGGACATTCCACTTAGAATTTCAGGGCCTTCGATAATTTTGTTAACCCTTGCCCTAAATTTTTACCAAGGCCGGACCAGGGTGGACCACCCCGTAAATCCACTCCTGTGTATAACTCTACAAGACGCATTTTACATCCGTCGAGAGTAAGATATTTAGGTTCATATGAGGAGTTGAGACGAGAAGCAATCAAAACCGAACGAGAGGACCGAGAACACAGGTACGAAGAAACAAATGTTTTCCAAGAACCGTTTAAATGCTGTGAAGTAGACCTTAATACAAGATCGCAAAGGGACAACAAGTGTTCGGTTTAAATAACGTCAACAAAAATCAAGATAACTTTTATAAGTGCAAGGAAGAGCCGCAGGTACTTAATTATCAGTTGTCATAGGCAGTGGCCAGGAACCTAATGCCAATTAACCACCTGTTTACAGAGCACAGTGGCCGTGTACAATGTTCAAGGATCTAGAATACTTGCTGTCTACCCAAAATTAACGAGATGTCGCTGGCACACCATGGAGCTTGTTGGTTTATTACACTGGATTACCTATACACGGATTATTTCAGTGAGAAATATATAAGAATTCAAGACCCCAAACAACATTATTAATTCCATCACAAGTAGGGGTGAGTACTGTCGAGTGCAGCTAAACTTTTCTGCAGCCGTCCTGCAGAGGCTCATTCAACTATTTTTTGCACATTTGTCTTGTAGTGTAGTGGTTAGTGCACTGCACATTTCGCAACGTTTTTGGGATCGAATCGGATTTAAAGCTACATTTTTTTTTGCATATCAGTCAAAATTTGTTGAAATCATTCACAAGTAACTCGATTTGGGGGTCATAGGGTTGTATATATAAATTATATATTGGTCGTCAATTACCATTTATTAGTTAAATACATCTTATCGAACTCATCTATGACCCAACTGATATGGCCTGTGACCTAGGTCGGCCTATTCACTTTGTAGCTTAAGTAAAACGTTATTTTATTATTATTACTATTTAAGCCGTCATTATTTATTATACGCCCAGAAAACACCCAGACAAGCTTCTACAATTCCTCTGCTTTCCAATAACTTTTCACGGACACTTGTTTAAGTAAAACTTAAAAATGTATCCTCATTGTTGAATTTCCCTTCTGAAGCAGACTGGCTACAAGTTTGCTCAATGTCTTGTTTGATCCTGTCCACAACCTCGGAGTGTATTAAATTGCTCTGAAAAGCAAATCCAAGTATACCTACAAGCGAGGTCAAAATATTTTTAAGTGGTCTTAGGCCCAAAGTCGAAAGTCGAATAACTGAAGTTAATAATTCCGACAAATACCCAGCCTCAGTTGAATTTTTACATGTCAATTTCCCACGAGATACGAAACTTTTTGTAATTCGACGAAACACGTTGATAAAATAAACTACTACTTTTACCAGGGTATTTGGGTACAAGTACAGGTGCATATCAGGTACAAACGTTTGTACCCATTCGATTTGGGCAACTAATAATTATAAAAACTAAAATATTTTTGATACAAGTCATTTTTTAACAATAATTCTTTTATGGTAATAGGTTCAGTGGCTCAGAACATGACTTATTGATCAAAGTTAGCATCTCAGGCTCAGATTAGCACAAATTGGTGATAGATAATTCCTTGCCAGTACTATTTATTATTATGGCCTGAAAACAGCATTAATGAAATAGTAAACTTAGGTAGTCCGCACTTCTAATTATCAAGTTTTGCCTACATTCTGAAATAAAAATGTATGATAGAGTTTTCATTCAAAATGTGATCTGATCCAATGCAGAATGGATCGACGGTTACTTGTTAGACTACTAAGAATAAAACTGGAGCTGCGTAGTTGGGTTTGCTATAAAACGAACAACGCGTGTTAGCATTTCTCCCCAATTGCACGAAGATGGGAACAAGACGAAAAAGTCATGATGGGTTATTTTTGTAATTTGCATTTCTTTCTTTCATTCACATACTCTCCATTGGTCCTCTCCCTCATGTTCAAGAGGGCGCCTAAATTCAAGTAACCTTTAAACGTGTAAAGTATATGCAATAAATTACAACAACATGTGGTTGGGAAAGCGGCAAAATTGTAATGATTCCTTGAGAAGATGCAGAAAAATTAACGGCAATATTCCTGGAAAATTTCTAATAAAATCAGGTCAGTGCCAAAAGATCAGAGTTGACGTATCCATAGGATACAATTCCTCCGATCTTTTGGAATTTAACATTTACTAAATATAAGAATAGATACGTAAGCAACGGAATTAATAGGGGAAATTAGAAGTTACTAATTGTTGTATAAGTTCAGACGAAATGGCACGAACTTTAGGAGACAAAATGCTTTAAGTACAAAGAAATGCGTTTTAATGTTCAGCTTTTTCACATAAAATTTCCCTACGTGTACAAGACATTACACTACCCTTATGTAAAATTATTTGATTCTTCGCTGTACCCTTAGTTGCCCCCGGAGTTTCCCTCAATCTTTTAGTTTGCTACAAAAAGTTCACGAAAATTCCGCCTCTTCACAGACAGCAGTTGCAAGTGCACACATTCTACGTATTACAACATAGTTTACTCTAATTTTTTTATTGATTATTGTCTTCGTTTTCTAGGTTTGAAAAATGTTACAATCCGGGGAAGTAGGATCAGGAGCTCAGTACAATGTACATCCGTTGGTAAGCGCTTTTCTCGTTCAAGTTCATTTCCGAAGTTTATACACACCGTACACCGTTTTTTATAGAACTTTAAAATACTTCAATATCTTAGGTGGAAAAAACACCTTCTTCACTGAAGTTGAATCCACAAACTGTGGATATGATTAAAAAAACAAATACAATGTGAGTGCAAACTTATGGATTCTTATATTTGGAATTTTAATTAATAAAATAATGATAGTAATTAATATTAATTACAGAATCAAATCAGGAGTTGCACATGATTAAATATTATTTTTGTTTATATTTCCCTAACTCAATGTACGCTGGCTGCTTAAAGAAGTTCCCACGGAATTTGGCAAGCAGCGTTGTGGAGTACGAGGTAAAAAGACCTTTTGGAGCTATTAACCTTGGTTTGGGGGATCGACAATTCGGTTTCAGGAACAACCTGTTACTGGGAAGTGAAACTTTAAAGAGTGGAGATTTTTTTAAAGCAAAGCATGTGGTGAAATTGGTCGGTTTTCATTTTGTGCCTCAAAAGACTTGAACAGAAGCACATACAGAGACAAACCCAATGACAACCGGGGTGTTTCAATGTAGATGTTAGACCCGGAAGCGGGAGTTTGGATTTCGGATGGCGCGAGCCCGACCGGGCCGAGATTTGGGCCGGGTTTGGTCTGTAATTACGAACTAACGTCGGGCAAGAACCAGGTCTGGGGTACACTAAAATTGTATAACAGGGTTAAGATAGTTTTCAAAGGACCGAGTTTTCAAAGGACGTTTAAATGTTTAGCCCCTTGGCTGGCCGGGATGGACTGTCTTTTTTCGGGTTGCTTGCGGGTTTGGATCTGAATTTTTCACCTCTACTTCATTGAATATATGGTCAAACTGCTCATGGTTTTCACATTGTTGAAATTTTACGAAATTTCGAAAATTTGTAACAGCCATCGACCGTTAATTTGTGTATTTCAAGTAATACGAAATCTTATTTCACCTGAATTTATGATTTTTCATTTTCGGAATTATTCCTCTTGAACATTGATTTGATACTTCAAGTAATACCAAATAGTGCTATAGGATTAACTGCCTTTTCTTTTGTTTTTTTAAGTCATGTGGGATTTACTTTAACTTAATATGGGCTTCGCTTCTTTCTGGCAACTAAGGCTTTCGCACGGGATGAGTTACGATGGCAGAACCAATGTAAACCCACCACTTGCGTCTTGAAATATTGTTTCCCGAGATTTCATTAACCATTGTGGGGGAAATTAAACTTTAATTTAAGAAAGTCTGATTTAACCACGGAAATGATTTCAACGGTTGCTGAGGTCGTACTTAGTAAATCTACTCCCATTTAACATAGCGTTGGGTGTATGCAGACTAGCAGTACTCATCAATCCATCATCTCTGTTTCTCTGACCTCCGCGATACCCGAACAAATTACACATCTGCTTGATTTTAGTTTAAGTGAAGTCATTAGACCAAGTTTTTATATGAAACGATTTCGGATTGTATCCGTATGAACTTAATATAATGTTAATTGATTGGATTTATTATATTGAGCTGTTTTTAATAATCTAAAATTATTACAGTAAAACCTGTATATAATAGTCGTTCATATAATGGATTCCTGTTAATAGTGGTCTAATACTGAACTAATGATCATACCCCTTCAGTTAAAAATACAACTTGAAGGACCTGTATATAGTGGCCAACCAGTCAGGACGAAGGGATACAACTTGCGCGAACCCGAACCAAGAACATAGCTGCTTGAGTTTAATTAAACGCAGTCGGACTACGTTTTTAAGTATTTGAAGCGGTTTCGTGTTGTATGTTTATGTACTACATCAATTGCTTATTTATATAGTAGGTCAATTCTATTTAAATACCTTGTTTCTTATTAGTGCTTTAAAGTATTTAAATTAATTTCTAGTTATTTTTAATCATCATAGTACAATTAGTTGCTTTGCACGAAATCAAATAATTTAGTAATGATTTGATCGAAGTTACATAAAGTTCTCTCTCTAAGAAACTTACAGTTATTGAAAGTATTTAAAATGTTAAATCACAAAGTGGGCCTGTTGAAGAGCTAAAAATGGCCAAACAATTAGCGCCTAGTTAAAAAAGTGTAAATTAACATTGTAACCAACGTATATAAGTAAAACCTTGTCGGGTTCGTGCTGGTATGCCTTTTTGTGTGTGTATTTATATAGTAACCCTTACCACTATATACTTATATAGTGGTCCCTGTCTATAGTGGTCAATTTTTGGCGTCCCTAGGAAAACCATTATATACAGGTTTTACTGTATTAGTTCCTTTTTAATATCTGAGATAACTTAAAGTGATCATGAGGTAAGTCGCCATGAATTGCGGTGACATCAACAGGTCGGAAACTATTTAAGCCAAATAATCCTATGAATAATATTCTAAGACAGAGTACCCAAAAGGTCTTTACATATTTCGTCGATTATAAGATTTTCTGGAATAGATTAAAATTCGAAGATTTAAAACGGGAAACAATAGTATTAATCATTATTTTTAAAACGTGTGAAATTGTTGATTATAATAACGCTAACATTCATGACTTTGTCGGCGTGCATACATTTGCATGTGTTTATATAGTGACTCTGGCTACTATATCTTTATATAGTGGTCCCTATCTAGCAGCGTTGGCGTCCCTATATACACCATTACGTATAGGTTTTACTGTTTGTAAGAATAGCCATTAAAATGTACACGCCACAAATTCGAATGTATAATGCACAAAACATTGTTAAAAACATTTTTGTTGGGATGACCTTACATTTTACTATAAATAAGCATACTGTTCATGGTTGTATGTATTGATTAAATTTACTTATATGACTTATAGACTCTCGAGAAGAAACGCGCAATGGAATCTGCCTGTAACCGCTGGGATGCAAGGAGATTATTACTGTCTAAACGTCTACAGACTATTATTGAGGCGGAAGAAAATCGGCAAGAAATTGAGACAATGCAGACAGTAACCACATTACAATCTGAACTTCAGAAGTTAAACAAAAAGAAAACAAACCGAAGAAATAGGAGGCGTAAACCATCAGAAGACCTAGAATTTCAGATCCGTCTGAAGAAACAGGAATTAGACTTAATGAAGGTACGAATTGGCGACAAAGTGTGTAATTGAACGTTGTTTGTTTCTGACACTTTTCTGTGAGAAATATGAATATGAGAACATTTAAAACTAAATACATGGTTGTTTCAATTTTAGTAATTTACTCAATTTAAGTTTCAATCTTTGTATTGAAATGTGTGCTATATGTAAATATTACATGTATTTTGCAATTCATTTTTCCAAACTTTAATAAATGTAAGGTTCGATTTTAAGTCTTCCTCTAAATAGATAAAATATTGCTTCATTGTTTTCAAGTGCATTTATTAATGATGTCATAATTGATATAAGTATTGAATTACAGAAATACTATGAAAGTGTAATGTAATAGTTTATACAATTGTAATAAGAACCTATCATTGGTAAGAATTAGTATTTGCGCCAGGTAAATTATTTCATTGACTCATCATGGATTTTTTATATCATTAACCCGGCACATTCTTCCATACAATTCTGATTTTTGTAATGTAATTCCCTTTTCAATTGATATAAAAACCTATGTTTGGTATTTAATAGTTCCCTCAAATAAATTATTTACTTTGTTCATCATGACTTCTGAAACCTAACGAATATTTTTAAATCATTAGACTGGAACTTGTTGTACACAGCTCAATTATTTCTTACTTGTTAGCAAAATTGAACCATGAATTGGGTCATTTTACTGCTGTTCGGGTTTCTTTGGGGCGATTTCGTGGGAATATTTGGAAGTGTGCAGGATTATTTAGTTCTACCTGCATTAAACCGAGCCGCCGATATTGGGCATGCATACGATCAAATAACGGATACATTCTTGTTGTTCAAGGGTGTTAAGGGCGACTTCCCCCCAAACTTCACTGAGTTTGTAAGCAATCCCGTAACGAATTTTCATTTTCAACGTGTTCGGTCATTTTCAGATAAACTGGACTCTTTCAACTTGGATATCAGTTCCCAAGCGTCCTTGCTTTTTGGAAATATAGAAGCCGGAGGGATGTATAGCTATTTAACAGAAAGCACCTATGAAACGGACTGTAGTTATGCCACCCTAAATTACGGAACAAGAATAACAACTGAGCTGCTGGCGCTCTCCCGCTCAAGTGTACTGGATAAAATTAACACGAACATAGGACGAATTGTAGGTGCAACTCACTACATAATTGGTAACTTATCACAATTTGATACTACATAATTATATTATAATATTAATTAGTTAAAATGCAGCACTAGTTTTATTGTGGAAACGTATGTAAGTTTGGCGTAAAAAGAAACAAAGAAATAAAGTGTTAAATTATTGTATAAAAATGAACTTCTATAATAGGTGTGGAATGGGGGACTGATGCTCTATTTTCAATAAAGTGGAAATCATCTAATAAATCAGTGACAGAATCATCCAAAGCTTCATTAAACATGGCTTTGAGTTCTCCCAAATTCTCAGTAGAAATGGATTCGTCGTACCAATCCTTGAAGAAGGCGTTAAGCAAAACTGAACAACTTGAAGTGAGTGTCTACGGAAATTTGGCAATGGGAAAACTTTCGCTCAAATCATTTGAAGATATTGAAGATTACATGTCGAATGTTCCAGAACTTACAAAATCAATAAACGGAGGTAAAGGTTCCCCAATGAAATACATTGCCATATCTTTAGACAAATTAGACAAGTTGAAGAAGATGGGCCAGCACTTAAGTAAAGAAAACACGGGAATTGGAATTGAAGATTTTTCTAGTTCTGAAGATGTAACTTTGTATGCACTGCACAACAAGATGAAGAATGAATATCAGGACCAGCAAGATATCCTCCGAAAAATGTGTGAGTACCATTCTAAGGTAATACTGTTTGAGGAAATATTCCCAACAGGATATTCCGATATTTTGAAGTCGAAAATTGACAGGTTTGGGCAAGCCTGTGGGATCTTTACGCTTGAAATGAGTCATCTACTTAGACTTTCCAGACGTACGACAAAAGATGTTCTGATAAGATTCGATACGATTAAAAAGATGTACTTGGAGGATGGTAATGGCCCATCTATCTTTACAGAAATTAATGAAGATATTGAAAAGTACACTGCAAAAATCGACAATTTTTTATGGCTTTCAAAATTTGGAGTCTACTTTCTAAAGAAGAAAGAAGCATTGGAGGCCATTCGCATTGAAAATCAAGTAAAATCAGATGTGCACGTTTTTGCAACGACAACCCATAGCAAGGAGTTGCAAGAAAGTATTTGGTACGATAGGCTTGAGGAATTCGTTCACACAGTTGGTTACAAAGTGTTTGTTGATTGTGACGTCAGGGAAATCTACAATAGTTCATGCAAAGGTTTTATTCGAAGATTAAACGAGGGTGCTGTTTTGCACAAATACAATAAGTATGCGTACTAAACAATTATTGCTGGTTGGTTGAACCCTAAAATTGAAAGGTTCATTTTATTTTAATTTGATGTTTAATAAGGTGGCCTTTCTACAACTTGTTAGTTGTTAACCAAACATATTGAATGTTATCATTATTAATTAATTATTAAGTCAATTAAATTTTCCTTGTTAATGGTTTCCTCATGTTTATGCAACAGACAATACTAAAACTATATAAGTCAATCAATTTGTAAACTATGATTACCAAATCAATTAATATGACATTTTCTTTACAATTGAGATATACCAGTTTCTTCAGAAACAAATGATGTTTATGCAATGCAAATATGAACAATAAACATGCTAGTTTCTTCACATTATTGAAATTTCAATCTTTTCCGGGACGGTCCAGCCTGTTCAGTACTTTCAGTTTCCACCAATGTAGATTCGTCATCTGAACCATCAATTTCATCGTCTTCCAAGGCTAGTACCTACAACGTGTTGGTAACATTTTAAGTATACTTAATTTCAACAGTTTAAATACTGTATTACCTCCAATTCAGGGTGATTGTCCAGAGCTGTCTCAAATTCCAGGTCCCCATGCCAGTATGTTTCTTCTAACTTTTTCACATGTTGAATGTGTGATCTCCATGAGGCTGCATCGTAAGTTTGCAGTACGCTTTTGGCTCTAATCACGTTGGCTTGAATGTTTTGGTCAGTATTTTGTTCGCGCAGTTTGCTTTTACCGGAAAATAAAGATTTCGTAACAATGTTTTAGTACGTATAATAAATCAAAAATTAAATGGTGGGTTTACCGTTTAACATCCGCCCAAACTAGTTCTGCAAGAAAGATAAAAACAACTTTCATGAATTGGTTATACCTGAAACAGTACATATTGCAAGTTTTACTCACCAATCGGATTCAAATCGCAGTTATAAGGAGGTAATCTGACAATCTGAATAGTTCAAAATAGTTACTACACACGTTTTGGATTTTACAGTAATTGTAGAGGAATTAATTTACTAGAACAAATTAAATTTTGAGAAAACATTGTACCTTGTGTCCATACTCTCTTGCTAAAGCGTCGACACGATACTGAGGGGTTTCGGACTTTAGTTTTTTAACAATTGACTCCAGTTCAAATCTCCTCAAATTTTCTAGTTGTGGTAAATTCTTACCGGCTGCTTTCTGTTGAATTAGGTAGCTCAGAAGAACATCCTTTCTGCTTCCTAATCTCGGAGCAGTGCTGACAGAATGATCTATTATACACAAATAATATATGCATAATTGTATAATTAAAATTTAAAGCAACAAATTCTTTAACAATTAACTTTACGTATTTTATCACTTACAAGGTGCATTATCAATAACAATTAGGTGCGATCCTTTCCCATCAAGTTTATTCATTAATTTTTGAAACCACTTGTAATAATTCTCTCCATGCACGTTCTCATGATAATCAGCTTTCACGCTTGCCGATGTAACAGGATAAACTTCAGCCATACCTTCTAAGAAACCATTTTCACCCCCTCCAAACGCAGTAATTGTACATTTGTCAAGATTTGTCACTTGTGAATGATAATTGTAAGAATGATACGATTTGTAATTTACCAATATGCAATATAATAATTCGAGGGCCTCTGGACGCCTTATTCTTCGAAAATGTGAAGTCCAACTTTTCTTGAACTGATCTGGCACACTTTGGTACCCATCCTTTACTCTGCCTAGAGTGGATGTCAAACCTGTGTGCAATATGGCTATTAATTTGACTACTAATTTTGAAATATTATACATGGTATAAACACTAACCAGGTTTCATCAGTATACAGCACGGGTAACTTGGAATCTGTTCGTAAAGCGTCATTTTGCCGGATAATATCTAAATACTTTGCTCGTAAACTGACAATCCTGGGGTCAAATAAAACAGCATCTCGGGTATTTATCTTTCCATATTTATATCCCAGATTTTTTAAAATTTGCCGGAAGGTGTTGCCACTACAGTGATAGAGGTTAGTTGGCTGAGGTAACTGTAAAGCTTCAGCTTGCAACATTTCGTTCAATCTAACCTTTGCAACAAATTGTTCTAAAATTTGATTAAATTTTGGAATTTGGTTAAGTTTGTAAAATGATGCAATAGTGGTATATATGAGTCTTCGCTTTTCTTCATCAACATTGTCCACAATGGGTGTGATTCTAGGACGTTTCTTGGCAGGAGTAACCATCACACCGTCTATGTCATTTTGCTGAAATGTTTCAATTGTCTTTGCATTTAAATTGACTAGAATTGCAACAGTCTGAACAGGGTTTTGTTTTGAAACTATTTTGTCCCATTTCAAGTTCTTCAAAGCCCACAGCGCATTTACAACAATTTTTTGACCGTGGGTTGTAATGGACTGTCCTGCGAAACTGTATGGGTATTTGAAAGTTTCAATGTTCGCTTTACAGGCATTTATATTGCCTGGTGTAGGCGTGCTGTACTGAAACATCGTAGTGTCAAACATGGACGACGTGGTATCACACTTATTGATACTGTGAGGAATATTTTCAGCCAATGCAAATGTTGATATTGGGGATGGATTGGCTAAGCTGACGTGGATTTTAGTTAAGCTGCTAAGAAGTGCTTTACTTGGAGTACCACCAATTAGTAAAATATCTTTGATTTTCGTATTTATCTTCCTCAGTTTCTCTTCGTTAAGTGAGTCGCCTTTGGAAAAATGTTTAATGTTTTTTGAATTTGAACCGCTTTGCTTGTAATGCAGTAAGCAAAAAACAACGCTTTCGTCACTGTGGAAAGTTAATTGTAAGAATTCCACAAACGCGTACATGTGATTAAACTTCAGTATCTCCTTAGGACTTCTTTTGACGGTACGTATCGGTGTTAAAGAACGCGGCAAACGTTCTGCGGGAACCAATGAAGTTCTTAAGCTTCTATCTGCTTGAAGGGAATCACTTAGTGACCTCCCGGCCGGGGGTTGTAAGAAGCTAGGAAGGGTGGCGGATGAAGACGGGTTTGGTACAGCAGTGGTGCTTCCAATTTCGTCTTCACGAGCTTGTATTTCAACCGCTACAGCACAATTAAATTAAAATAATTAGTGTTTTTATTTGCACAAATTCTTTTATGGTGAAACTTGCAAAATTTACCGTCCGCCGAAATTTTCTGCATAGTTTTTCCGTCCAAGTTTACCTCTTCTATAACTCTTAGTTCGTTTGTTCCCGCCAGAACGAGTAAATAATATCCGTCGAGGCCTAAAAACCCATTTTTACGCCCTGGCGATGGACAGTACTTTCCAATTTCAATGAAGTCCGTTCCATCTCCCCGAACTCGTATTTCCGAAAATAAGAGCTTACATGGTGTATGACGGAATCGATTCTTTCCATCTTCAATTCCCAAACTGTTTTTCCCAAAATGTGCCCAAACTGCCACGATAATGAGTGTAGTTTGGTATGTATTCATTTCAACAAGTTGATTTTTTGGGGTAAAAACCGATACTTTAATAATTGTATAACTTGTGATAAGGTTGAGTTTCAAATCAACCACTTTATTATTATACATATAATATATATATGAATATATTCTGTATTGTGGCACTTCAACAATTTGGAAAGTACAAAAGTAAAACGGATTACGTAAACGTCTACACGTACCACCATACACTACATCTTCAAGAAATTCAAAGATTAGTAAATATGCAGTTCTCGTGAGCACATGTCCCCTTCATTCCACGTAAATGAAATCTTTGGTTGTGTAACTGCGTTGTAGCAATTTCACCTTGAAAGTATCTATTTGCATGACAAAATCAATGAATGTATGATAACCTATGCAACTAGACTATACATTAAGATGCAAGATTCTGTGAAGTTATTATAATAGCAGAAAGAAACGAATAATATCCGTGACAAAAGTATTACATGTGTAATTTGCTTAATATTTCGATTATTTAAATAAACATACTTTATCCAAGTATAATAGGAGAGCGACTGTGTCTACAACCATTATTTTAACCATTAAAATTTAAAGTATGCCCGCAAAAATGTATTGAAGTTCATCTGACCAGTAGAATTATGAACGAAATTTTATTATAAGCTAGATTTTTAATACTATAAAAATATGATTCCTAAGCAAAGTGAGCTGCTGAAAATGCACAGCATAAAAAAGAAATATTTTAAATAACGTAGTTGAGTTATTTGTTGATCAGTTCAGCAATGTTTGACCGTAATACAAAAAAAAATTGACAGCCTCAATCCCGATTCGAACCCGAAAATGTTGTGAAATGTGTAGTGCACTAACCACTACACTACAAAGCGAATGTGCAAAAAATATTTGAATGAACCTCTGCAGGACGGCTGCAGAAAAGTTTAGCTGCACTCGACAGTATCTCGTGGGTTTTAAAATTCTCGTTTGTCTCGTTCTCGTTTTTGGAAAAAATACGAGAACGAGATATTCTGATAACGAGAGTAGCGAGAGTAAAAAATAACGAGGCAAACGAGACAGACCAAAAACATGGTTTTTATTTAGCTATATCTACATATAATACTTAATTGTAATTTTCCAAACAATCTGGCGACAGAACATGGAAGTTTATTCAATTTTACTAATCGAAACAATCACAAAACCATTGTTCATTTTTGGATATAAACCAATAAATTTGAAAGCAAATAAAGATCTCGAAAAATGTAAATGACCACTTCTAATTTTAAAAATTAGGACCAAGAGTTGAAAAATTGTCTTAATTCTCACGATGGCAGGACAAAACACCCGATTTTTCAGTGTTTACAGACACAAGCTAGAAAAGCGAGATGTCTCGTCCTCTCTCGTTGATGAATCAAGAACGAGATAAACGAGAATCTCGTCTCGTTGTCTCGCTTTGCTCACCCCTAAATCAGGAGCGAAGTACATACCAGTATACTCGTCTGCCTAGGCTGTATACTAACAATAAGTAATTTAACATTTTCAATTATGTTAGCCTACGTCGACGATTTTTAACATTTGCCGACACATTCGAGGAACTTCAGTAGACATTCGATTGCTATGATTAGATGTCGCCTGTATAATTTGAAATTCAACACCCAGAAATGTAAATTCGCATAAAATGAGGTGAAATTCTTAGGAGATATTATTGGCAAGGAAGGACGCAGGATAGATCCCGAGAAAATTAAATCGATTGCGGAATTTCCAAAGACCAAGAAAATCAAGGATGTTAGTATAAAAAATATTGATGTTACCAGGGGTGGATTTACGGGGTGGCCCACCCTGGCCCGGCCAGGGTAAAAAAAATTAGGGCCAGGGTAAAAAAAAATTGACTAAGGCCCTCAGATTACATGCATGCACATGCAAAGGCCCACAAATGTATTTTGGGGGTTAGGGCCAGGGTAAAAATTATTTTATTAATCCACCCCTGGATGTTACTATTCCCTTGGATACTAATGCTTAAGTTTATTGATGATAATTTAGTCTAACTAGTTAAATGATATTGTATTTAATAATTTATTATTGGCTAAAGTTAATCCGGTACAGTAAATCATCGGTGACTAAAACTAACAATAAACTACAAAGCGGGTAGGGTGAGATTACCGAAAATTTATCCCATCTAGCATACCAGTTTTGGACTTTAAACTTAAAATAAATTCAAGGAACAATCGTTGAATCGTCCCGACCTAATGACACTTATTCGAGGTTACCTACCTGAGTTTTGATAGTATGAATTTTTGCAGGTGCTTCGCGTAAATTCAAAATTTGAATCGTTTGAAACATATCTGTTAAATTATAGCACGAAATAGTTAAACAGTGAAGACAAAGGTTAAACTTAAACGTACATAATGGTTTTGCATACGGTAATTGTGGACGACATGGTGGTCCACGGTTCATGTCAGTCAGACACAAAATTTTAAATGGCATACATTTTTGTGCCAAGTGTTACAAATATTTTAAATATAGGGGATTTCGTGTGACATCCACCCGCATCATGTCTGCCGTTTTATGCGTCAATGAGAGTTTTCCTGCTGATTGTGAGAGAGAGAAGGGTCAGAGAAAGTAATTGCCCATAACCCTGTATGTATGGTCGTAGAAAGGAGCTGGTCAATGTTTTTCAAAACAAACCAACACAGTATTTTGATTTCATCCCTATTTTCACCTAGGCTCGACTATAGTACATACATATACCTCCCTGGAAACATATTTTTGTCAGATTCCACGGGTGGGGAAATTTGAAGCCACAAATTTCCCTGAAATTGGCCAGCTTGCACAGAAGTTGTGGCACACATAACTTTACTCCTCGGAAGTTACATTATACAAAACTAAAACTACAACAATTATTAACTTGGAAAACAAAGTGTGCCTACATCTACGTACACAAGCTTGTTTGTTCCTCTGAACTTATACATAATATGTAATGGCAATATTTAGGCTGTTCTATATGGTGTCGTACTATATGGTCTGTAATAAGGAGAGCTACATATAAGGAGTAGGGCTCCTCACAACTTCAAGTAGTAGTTGCAACTTCAATTTCAATTACAACTTCAAGTCAACTTCAATTTATTAAAAATATTAAATTGTAAATTGAAGTCAACTTCAATTTGAAACAAAATATTAGTTGGACATTCAATTTCGACTTCAATTCAACTACCAAATAAAGCATTTCATTTGAGAATCATAGTCAATTCAACTTCAAGTTGCTGAAGCACAAATAATTGACAGTTGAGGTTGATCAATTGACAATTTCTGAACGAATTAAATAAACCCGTTCTAAAAGTCAATTCCGGGAATCCACCGGTATCTTTAACGAACAAAACTACGTCGCGCTGTTGGCAACGCAAAGCTCCAGAAATCTCGTTCATACACAATCTATAATTACTTCGATCGTTGAAATCGTTGATTTAGCTGTTAAGGGAGACTTCGAAGTTGGTTCCAGCTTTTGAATAAAAACGAAAACGAAATTCCTTGTCATAAACAATCATTATGTATTCACCGACGGAGCTTATTGTTGTCTGAAATTTGAAAACCATATGGAATTTTTGAATAAAAAATCAAGTGCTGTTTCTAAAAAGCTCCCCGGGTAAATATAGTTTTAGTTTAAAGGTATTAAGTCTAGCTTCTTGTAATTTTACGTGCTAAAAGAAATAAATTAGCATGTTATAAACCATTATATTTTTTATTTTGTTATCAAGTAGAAGTATTTAATGGGACGTTAAATTGTTCGACTCAATTTAAATCAAATTCAAGTCAATTTCAAGTCAACTTCAATTTGTACAAAAATTACTACTTGTAATTGTCAACTTCAAATATTGAAGCTATAAGTTGGTTTCCAGTAATTGACTGTCAATTAAAAAATTGATTTACAATAGGTCAAATACAACTATTAGGACGAAATTGAGTTGAAAATTCAATTTCAAGTACAACTTCAAGTTCAAATAACGTGATAACTTGAGTTGTGAGGACCCCTAATAAGGAGAGATTGTATTAAATCATTCTCCGACCAAAAGCGGTAAACATTCTTGCATCTACATCGCTCCTCTCTCTAAAGGATTACTCTTGCACTACTTCACTGCTTAGATTGTTGAAGAAATCCACTCCAGGATGGCATCTATAGCACCGTTGATATTTCGAAGCTTCTATGTAAGAGCGTGAGGCTATTTGAGTATTACGGAAGGGTTGAATTTGAAGTAGAAGACTGTGTGGGCGAAATACTGGTTGAAAGTAATTATACACGACTCATGCTACTGACTTACGTGTATGCATATGTAAATATTTAGGTCTAACAGTTATTTAATTTACGCAATCAGCACCTATTAAGTTATACATCATTACATTTATCTGCAATTTTAAAACAGGAGTCCTCCATGCCCTACCTTATTTTTGCGCATTGCAGTCCACAGTCACAATAAAGATGACAATTTCATGCAGCAAGATAACAACAAACAATTCATGAGAAGGCCGTATTAAATAAGACAACATAAACTTTTCACTGAAATTGGGCCAGGATTACTGCTTTATTTATTTTTGCTAACGGATTACGTCATTCATTTTTCAAAACAGAGATTAATTAATGACCTTGAAATTGCTTTGTAAATTTTTTGAAAACAGTCATCAGAACATGTAGAACTTTTGGCAGGTACTAAACGTGAAAAAGCATTGTCAACTGGCATTCGGGCTATGATGTTAGTGCTGTCTGTAGATTACTTACTCACCCTCAGCATGACATCAACAACAAAACTATTATCTCTGTTCAATCGCACAAACGCACAACAACACTGAAAAACAGGAAGTCATATCTGCCCTTAACTTCAGAGGTGTAGTATCAACAACAGCTAATTTTGGACATAAAAAAGCAATAAAAGAGCTGTGGGACAACAACAATTATTCCATAATTATTCCATACATTGTCACAAATCCAGCCTCACGATCCGAATGCACAAATCAAACTTGAGTCCTGAAAACTTCAATATGTACGTACTGTGCATTCCTATGTACTGTCAACCATGCATTCTGGAAACGATTGTACCTTGTACCTGTGGAAAATATGTTTATTTTGGTTTTTAAATTTTTATTCATATGAAGTGTGTCCATGTCCAGACAAGCCAGCCTCTCAATTAATTATAAAATGCATCCCACGGGACAGCTCACAACCCTTCAGACATATTTCGTGGGCTTTTAACTTCCAGGAAAAATAGTGTACTTCATTGGAATTAGTAAACAGCAAAATTCACGGTCTTCACATGTGTACTTTCTTACATACATACGTATCTAAACACGTAAGCCTGGAATATGTAGACGCTAACTTTTGACGAGAAATTTGTCTTATTAATTCTCAACACTTTTTCCTTCGAATGTGTGTTGCTGTGGAAAACATGATGTCTTAATTAATGCAGAATTATAAATAAATAATATGGGAAGCCCAGAACTTGCGACATCGTATGGTTTTAAAATCCAAATTTTTAATCCAATGATGCATGAAAAGAAGTAATTACAGCTTCTAGTATTAACCATACCATAAGCAGAATTTACTCTGAAATAATAATTATATATGTACATACACGTGTGTCCTGGCACTTGATATACAGTCACAGATGGTTTCTTGTTTTTTCCTATCCTACCATAATGTCTTGGAAGCGTTTCCAACGTGATGTGCTTGAGGAAGAGACACTTGGCAGACCCTTGACCTACGTCAGAATTATAAAAAAGTACGTTACTTGAGAAGTTCTACGTGCAATACTATGAGTACAAGCTGCCAATAAAATGTACGCCGAAAAGACTTGGATCCAGGAACTATTAGGAGGAATTAAAAGCCACGAAGTTTTAAGAAGATCATTGACCGAGCCGTGTTTAGTGTGTGTAACTCATGAGGAAAACAATTGCCTGGCAAAGCATCACGGAGGCAGAGCTCCAACGTCACATTGAGGAAAGGCTTGTGACTTCTAAAAATAATGACCATGGGACGCATCCCAAAACTTTGTCACATCACAAGGCACACTCCGACACCATGTATATAGATGTATCGTGGTGTCTGGGCGGGTAAATTTCCAAAGCCACTCCACACGAAAATATCAGCCTCACACGCTCCTCATGTACTTATAGTTGATCCTGTATCTTAAATCCCTCTAAAATAAATCTTTTATATTACGCATTTAGATCCTTCGAAGAAAAAAAATCTGCAAGCTTTTTTGCACAACCGCGTGCAAAAACGCACTCTCGTTATTGCAAAATATATTTCTTATAAATACTTTGGAGGAAGTGTGACCGATATTTTGGGATCAAATAGGCGACACAATTTTTAAACTGCAGGAGCACTATTTACATCTCATACTCTTAAAATACATATCCATTCTCTATATTTTTATTTTCCCTATCCCCAAGTGACCCGCCATTCTCTGTATCCGAATCCCGTCAGTATTGATACGAAAAACCTAAAAAGTAGACTTGCACAAAAACAAACTTAATGCACGGAGTGAATTTATGGCTAACCCAGTTTTAACCATTTCGCACTTTTCCCTTCCATTCACTTTTGAGACATAGGAGAATTGCCCAGAGCAAAAGTTTCCTGTATACAAAATACAAAGACAATGCAAATAAACTGTGAAGAAAAAACCGCAGCTGCTTCAGTTCCTTTTGCGTTGCCAATTCACCCCGAAATCGCGAAACCCACTTTCTCTCTCACTTAGCTTTTAATTCAAGTCTAGCTTCTACAGTATATACAATTACATTACAGAAGCTATTAGAACATCCAAACATATGCATTTTCACACAGAACAGCCAACTTGTGCTCGCTTCGAATAAAGTTTTTTCGTCCTCCCATAAATATTTTTTCTAGTTTGATGTTCACAAACTTTAGTTTTGGTTTCACTCACCTCCAGCCATTTCATACTACACCTACAACATCTCATCCGCTCTTTCATTCCGCATAAATGCATACAATATGTTTCCTTTCATTCATTTCTCACCTAGATTCAACCGTTTACATTTAGTCAATGGTCTTGTCATGATTAACCCAATTTTCACTTGACAATCTAATCCTTCACAATATCCAGGTACGGATCGGATGCAGAATACAATTTTACAAATTTTATTCCACATCACATCATTACGTGATGTTTAAATAAATCCCTTAGTTATCTATTGGATGGAAACTTTCGTGCGGAATTCATATCAGTCAAATGGCTCTGGCATATCATGTGAAAGCATCAGACGATAATTGAGTAATTCCCAAACGGATTTCTCATTTCTGTATTTCAAATACTCACACACAATTATATATACACACACAGTCCTCACTCATGACTATTTACTTTGTAAGTGTCCATCCATTTATCACGAATTAGAGACCAGAGCTTTCTTTACAAACAAGCTGAAAAAAAGCCCAGTCCATGTTCTGGTTTACATTCTGCATTCTATTTAAAGCATGAGTGACTTGAACTTAATTCACCTGTAAGTACATGAGCAAGTAGTAAAAAAGTATACCGAGGGAGGTAATATACATACCCGCAGTAAATATCTTTCGTACTTGTACGGTCGAAGTGAAATCTCACTCATTGTGTATACTTTGTGGATTATAAACTAATTGCTTAAGCAATGGAAGATGACAGGACCCTATTACATAGTCGCCTCTAACTCACAATCAGCAGAGCCAGCAATGACTTTAACGTGTACTTAAGTAAACGTAAAAAAAATGCCCAGGACAGGAAATTACACCAAGTTGTAAGTAGCTTAACTTCTGTGGGTATGTATGTATGTTATACAATAGGAATTTCTATTACGTGACCATTGCCCCTGAGTGAGGTGATGTCGGTAAATATGTTACATTATGTATGTACATGTGTGTTTAGTTAAAGCTTATGCATTGTTTCCTGCCCGCCTCACAAAAATGACCATTTTTACACACTAAGCTCCAATGTTATAACTCGCACCTAACAATAAGTCCAGCTTTCTGGCTTTCTCCTTTACATAATTCAGCCAATAATTACGTTGGAAGGTTCGTACTGCCCCATATAACACTATGATAATTTCCTTGTCAGAGAAAAGCTCTCTCTAGAAAAGTCAATTCAGTACAACCAATCCTTGCTCAGTAATTATTTGACGAGGAATTCCTATCCTGTACATTTACTACAATACACTCACCATCCGAGTGGAAGAATGTTTTGTTTGTGGGCGAATAATTACAAGGCCTAAAGTTTAAGGCTTGGTTTTTCCGTTTCCAATAATACATTCCCTCACGTACTGCGTATGTCTCTCGGAGAATCTGAATGAATAGGTCACTCTGTGGTTTGAATGTGCTCTATGCTCCACATTCTCATCTTTGAATCTATCATCTTTATGAAGAGCTAACTGCGCCTAAAAAAAATAAACCTACCCACACCAACCATTAAATAACACACTTCATTGACGCTATAGCTTTTAAATAGAGGGATATTGCACACGAGAAATAAATTTCTCGGCGTATTCTTTGCCTGTGGGCAACCAAACCCACGAGAGCAGCCGGAAGACTCGGTCAAGGAAACCTTGTGTAGAGATAATAAATACTTCATTCAGGGAACTTGTATGTATGTATTTGCAGTAATATAGATGGTCTGATTGTAAGCAGGAGGTGCAAAAACTAAACAAGCACTACTATTATTAATATAGAAGTTTGCAAAGTACTCTTGAGGATTTTTCTTCCGCAGTGATACAATGTTCACCTGTAGTCAAATTAAAATGCACACTGCTTAACAAGGGGTACTAATATTCCTGAGCAAAAAAAACCTGTCAAGTGTCAGTAATCATGGTCTGAAGTCAGTGGAAAAATGCAGAACCTGAATATCATTTTGCACCTTGAGTTGAGATTGAACTCCATGTAAGCAATCTCACTAACAAATAAGTATAATATTCCTTTTTTGCCAGAATATTCTGTCCTACTTGAGGAGGTAGGTGACTGAAATGTGAACTTGAGCAAGCTAATCTTATTATTACATCGTTGGAAATAACTTACTCGAATATTTTTATTTCTAGTATGGCTTGGGATTTTGAGTACAAAACAGTACCGGGACCGTGACACACGTCACTGCAGACCCGGCTCATTATATCCAAAAGGCGGTTTTTTGGCTTCCTTCGTATATTCCACCCTTTTATACCTTAATGATGATCCGACTCTCTCCTCATTGTCAAAGTCATGTCGAACTGTATTTTGTTTTGCTTGTACATTGTCTAGCAGGCGACCTACACAACAGAATGATTAACAAGTAATTGTGATAAATGGGGCCTTGTGAGACAATATCAAGCTATGCTTAAAAAACATGACATCAAATAAATACAGACAATTTATATACTAGTATTTATACAGAAATAAAATGAAATAACAATAAAGTTAAATAGTTTACAGTAAGAGGAAAAACCAATGGAAAAAATAAACGGGTTGAATACACATATGTACATACAGTCGCATATAGTTATTTTGAAAAATTCCCAACACGCAGTTTATAGTTACTGCACAGGAGTAAGATCGGAATGTGGTTTTGGTATTTAGGTCTCGTTCGCTAAACTGTGACTGAAAGCATGCACGTCGTAAGTCGTCAAATACATTGAACGGGAAACCTGCTTCGGACAAAAAAAAATAGTTGTTGCAAAATACAAGGATTATATACATAATATCCCTACACCTAACTTATCTTTAAGGATGGTAAGAGTTGAAACTAACTGCTAAACTGTCTACAGTCTACACAGAGGATTACAATACACACTCCCAGCTTACAAGTTCCTGCCTCATTTTTTTTCCCTCAACAGTTCAATCACATCCCATTGGAATTCCAGTTGTTTACTACTATCCCTTCCCTCTGATCGGGAAGACACTGGAACTTAATCTATGCAAAAAAATGTAAACAGCAACATGTTCTGGGATTTCATCATCCTGGGTTTTGGGAACCTCTGTCGTGAAACTTGCCATGCACACGTGGCTGGAATTACAATTTAACCACTGAAGCTTTTTAGATGTGTTGCATACACACCCTGTGCATTTTAATGTTTATAGTTTCTGCATCCCTCGACATTGCAGATGTCCTGCGAATAATGTGATATTATTTTTGCAAGTGCATACATTTACAACGATTAAATTCCCATTTATTTACCATTGTATAATAGACCTAACCAGTGCATGAGTTCATACAATTTACGTAGAAATGACAGGCCCTGTCCATACTAATACCATATATAGTAATTACATGTTTGCAGTAGCAGTAGCACATAATGCATTAGGAGAAATAAAGTTACGTCGAGTTAGGTATTTAATGAGCCAGGCCGAAAATGTTGTTGTGAGTTAGTTTGTATTGCAGTCATGAGCAAAAGTGTAGGACAATGTCACACCCTCGATATGAGTCATTACAGCGAGAGTTTAGCCTCTCATTTAACTCCTCAATTTATTTGAAACTGCTGACTCCTACATTGTACTTAGTACTTTGACGCAATGAATTTTGATTGTACACATCAGCTTCAGCATTTGTGTTTATATTTCTGAGAAGAAAACAATTAATGAGTATTTCGAGGGCTCGAACAAGCGTCTGATATTCCACATTGACGCTCATCGTTACTATTGAAAAGAAATGATTGTTGGTAGTGTTAAAGTGCAATAAACAAAATATCGAGAGCGTGATAAAGCTCAAGTGCATGCATCCGATGAGTCAACAATAATTTCAGCAAAAATATGAATGAACTTTTCCTATAACATAGACATTATTATTCTGTAATCCTGGACCCACTTTGAGGCCATATTGACTTTAGACTTTAATCGTAATATTTTTACGCATGACTTGTTACATCACCAGTAACAGTAACCTATCATGGAGTATGCTTTTTAAGCACTATTTCATCTGTGCTTGGGTAACAGGGACCTTGCTCGCTTGTCACGTTTCCATCCACTCATTTATCTGTGCAGAAAATCCTCCATCGTTATATCAATGGATCTCTGATAATGTAAACAAAATTTCATGGAAAAGGGAATATCGGGGGCTAAGAAGCAAATAGGAACATTTGCGAGGGTTCTGCAAATCCAGAGTATATATCTTCTTTACCAATGAACTATGCATCTTTTCAATGACACCCCTAAAAACAGCAAAATTGATAATTCAATGATGTTGTCAGATGTAAGCAAAGATAAGAATCATTATGAACATTGAGGTGAACGGGAAAGACTTCGGATCCGATATTCTTGACCTTGTAGAGGAAAATAATATTTTTAAAAATAGTTCTCTACAGCAAGAGGACATGAAAAGTTACTACGGAAAATGTTTAGCTTATCAGTTTTCCAGATATTTACTTTTGCCATTAAACAGCGTAGCAGATGTTTCAATATGCTTCTTAGCCTGGGTTATCTGTACATTTGAAAGCATTAGGTAATAAATTCAGTGATGTGTCTGCAATTATTATGTATTCAGATTTTGGCATGCCAAAAGTAATCCGTGCGTATATGTAGTAACCCATTGAGAACGGAATTGCAACCAAAATAAAGTGAGTTTGGCAAAGCCATGTGAACAAGTGGCTGGAGCTTGAGAAGATATTGTGTCGGAAATACAGACATGCATTAACAATTATAAGTGAGCGTATATATTAATTTATGGATGAGACGGCAAAAAAGGTTTCTAAGGGAATGACCTTAGAATGAGTGACAAGAGAAGTATGATTGTTGCAATAGCCCAAGTAATTATATAATGTATATAAACGGAAGGTTAGTAGGTAAAAAAATTGGAACCAGAAGCGGAAATGCGGAAGCGATTCCGCATATTATGTTCCTTTTTAATGATGTATCAATGTTGGGTAATTGAAAAAATGCAAAAGAGAGTGAGTGGAGTACAAAGAAGAAAAAGTAACTTGACCCAGACCTGGGTAACCTTTCTGTAGACTCTCACCTTGATTAAAAGTGTAATAAAGTTGCGTGCATACAAGCTCAAGATCACACGCTCAGGTATTCTCCTCACACTACCACCGTCCTATAATGCTCCTTGCAATAATAAATAAGGATTAAAGTGTAATCACAATGTGATGATGGATATCTGTAGAGTTGCCTTATATGCACATATGGGTGTAATTACATGTATACTTAAATACATACATGATATGCGTAAAAACCTTTTCCTCCATTGCTCAATCAAGTAAACAATGTTGGAGCCGAATGGCCCTGAATCCCTCTTAATGCGAATGTGAAGGCAACAGTGAGTTTGGCTCAGCGAGTAATTATTAATAAGCAGGCACAATAATTATAATTATTTTGGGAATGGTTCATACGGAGAGTCTCACTAAATAACATTAATGCCTACATTCATAGCTGCTGCAACATTACAAGTTACACCACTGATAATAATAAGCACGTTTCATTACATAACAGCCAGAGCCAGAGAGGAAGTGAAGGTGATGGTCCGCGCATTTTGGACCGTAGGGGTAAAGTACTTACTACAGCATGGGCTGACAAATAATAAATCATGAGCAAGAGAGGTGGAAATGAACAATGTTAATCAATGGAGAACAGTTTGTTATTGAAAGTGTTTTTTATTTCAGCTCATATCAATAACACGAGTCAAAATCTGTATACAATTTCCTCCATGTATACCGTTATGGGATTAATATGCAGTTAAATGTACCATCAGCATCTTTCCTAAATATAATCATGTGTGTATCTAGCTGGTTCACTATTATTAGTGTACGAGATATCTGCACAGAAATTATCAACGTAAAAAGCGTAGAACTTTCTATGCATGAAGGAACAAATTGAGGAAACCAACAAATATTCTTTAAAAAACATTGTTATTGTAATATAGCAGAACATGATCAAGAGTTTAGTTTCAAAATACTTGACTGACATTAATATTGTATATATTTATAAGGATATATAATCATTTATAATTAAGGAAGGAAGAGAAATAAAGAGAAATACTTAAAGTGGTTCAAGAAACTATAATCATTAATAATTATTATAGTAGTACATGGGGAAGTGTAACGTAAAGCACAGTATATGTAGTAACTTAATTACTATATAAGAGCTAGAAGATTAGTTACGAGTTAAAGCAAATAAAACTCGGGATAGCAAAAGTGCTCTGGACAACTGTAGCGTAATTGTTTGTAATACAATAGTGAAATTATATATATAATATATATTATATATATGAGTGATAATAACGATTGAAAAATAAAACTAATACGTGATTACAATTGAAATGTGATAATAAGAGTAAACCTATAACCAACAACAGTCATATTTGAAGACAATCAAACGATTAACTCGTCGTCAAAGCTAAACAACAAAACTCAGAGAAAATGTCTGACTCATCACACAGATCGTGTCAACGCTGAAAAAAACTACAAATCATACAAAATCGCATTCGTTCAGTTTCGTCTCCTCATTTTTTCTACTAAATATCTATAAGTATTCTTTTGACTTGGATTACTATTTTGAATCCTTGGATCAAATCATCACAATAATTCAGTCACTCTCACAATTTCTCTAACGAGGATAATATAATCATTTTTGTATTTTTTCCCAAATATTATTTATATTTTTGTTACTATTTTATACTTATAAATTAGCTATTATCAACAATAGCAACATTATTATTAAATTAGCTTTGACAAAAAATAAGCTACAAGTATTCTGCACTCACGGCTTCTCTCTCTTTTTCTTCAGTCTTCTCACATAAATGTATATGTGTAGTGTAAAGTAAATATGTAATAATAAATGTTTTATAAATAAATTCGATTCAAATGGTTGTCTCTCCAACTAAATACATAACGAAAAACGCTTTGCGTACGCTTCCTTCCTGTCGGAGCGTACTAAAAACAGTGTAACAATAAATATGTACAAGCTATATCATGTAATGATGATAATAACGTCCAGTTTAAAAACATGGAGAACAAAACTATCATGACTCACTACATAACTGGTGATTAGTAGTAATAATAATATATTAATTATTAGTTATCAACGACTCAATTCGCTTGAATGAGAAGTGGACGAGGGCCCGGGGCAAACCCTCTAGTTCCATCCGGACCACGCGGTTGACGAATAACACTTGAGATTATCACATTACCCTCTGAGGCTGCCTTGCGACGCGCAAGCCAAGGACTCATCGTGGAGGAAGTCATCAGTCCTTCACAGTAACTATTCGACTTGGGTCTGGACGGAAGGAAATTATTCGGTGGGGATGAGTTGGGTGATAAGTATGTACTCGCGGGACGTTGGGAGGTGTGAATGGGTCCCATGGCAATTGGCAAGGAACCACCTCGGCGTCTCAGTACTATTTCACGTTCTAAAGAGTAAGCAAAATAAAACAACTTTTAGTCAAATGCTCAATGTAAACTTTGTCCATTCATTCATGCAATCTATTGAGTGGGGGTTTTTGGCTCAGCAATCCTAGGGAAAGCCCATTTTCCGGAACAATATGAACTGAATAAAAATGTAAACTACTATACAATACTGAGCTTCCGGTAAAACTGGCAGAAAGTAGTCATAAGTATCATATGCAATCATAAATGAGTAACTCACCATTATTGTTAGCATTGCAATTCTGACGGCTGAGTTGTTTGTGTTGTTGATTATTATATTGCTGCTGATCCTTTTGTCCAAGTCCGAAGTCCTTACTATTTCTCTTTGCATTTCTTCCAAATTGCCTCTTATTTTCCTTGTTGTTGTCAGCAGAGACGGTGAAGCCCGTGGAGAAACTCAAACATACCCCATTAGCATTTCTGTAAGAAAAAATTCAGGTATACATTAGTATTAATATTATCACTCAGCCCACCACTTGTACGACTTCACGACTACTTATACTTTGGTATCAACTAACACTGCCTCTCTCTCTCTCTCTTGTAAGAACGTAGCCTCAATAGAGGTAAAGATGTACTACATGATAGTCATAGGGTGAAAATGTAAACTTTGTAATACAAATGATTTGCGAGTATCTACAGTTTCTCTCCTGACCGGGCCATAAGCATACGAATGATATGAATTTACATGAGAAAAAAGGCATGATGTGAAAACTTAATAAGAAGAGACGCTGGGTCGTCGTCAATGCTCAGAGGCACTTAACTACAAGATTTTAAGGGAAAACGAGACATAGTCCTACATTTTAACAACTTTCTCATTAGCTTTACATTCAGTTACACGTCATCCCATCTAAAACTAGTTTGAATAAAAATGAGAAAAAACAGCTTGAACTTGAATATTTGAAAGTTATTCAGACTTGTCCCTTGGGAGTGACTTCTATATTAGAAATAATTACTGAATACGATGACCTGGGACACGTACTCACAACTCATAGAGAGTCTCCAAATGAGAGGCAGTTGTAATTGAATATTACTAAGCAAAAAATGAAAGTAAGGCAATTAAACTCACCGGCCAGGTAAATCATCACCAGAAGAGGATGGTGACTTTGATAAAACTTCCTTCTCCTTATTCTTCTGTGAAGCAATGGGAAGTGCTTTCAAGGTTGGGGTCAAAGGTTCCACTCTGCGGATCTTCGTTCCTTCATCATTGACTTCCAACTTGTCGGACTGTTTGAGGGCATTTAGAATAGTCGGGAATTCCCGTGAAATCTGTTTTACTTTCCTCAAACCAGCGACGAGTTTCAAAGAGACGAAGCCATCGGAGCGACGGCGAACATGTTTCAAAAGAAATCCATCCTTTGCCAAATGGTCATCTGAGAACATATTCTCGACCTGAGAAATGATCTTAGAAGCTACTTCCGGTGCGGGAGCAATCACCATGTCTTCTGCAGATCCATCATTGGAGGAGACATCACTAGTGTCACTATCTCGACGCACCAACTGGCCACCTTCATTTGAGGATGACAATTCGCTATCAGTAAAAATTGGGTCTCGGTCTTGCTCTTGCTCCTCACCATCCGATGAGGACATGATGAATTGTGTGGAGTCCAGAAGTGGATCCTCAATATTCACCGAATTGATTCTGAGCACTGGAAGTGCTGAAGGTGGTGGGCACTCGGCTGGGACCTCAATGGTCATGATTGAATCTGTTTTATTTTCTTCTTTTCGATCAAATACTTGTGAAAAGTTGCTTTGGGTTTCTGCCCTGTCTGTGGGTTCTGCTTCAACTGACTCTTCTGGTTCTGTCGTAGTCACAACAATAGTTGGGATAGAATTGTCTTCAGTTAGGTAGACTGGTGTAACAATCTGCTGATACTCTTGGAAATTAGCACACAGTGACTTCCACACAGGATCCACAAACTTAGTGTGCAAACAAGCCCACAGTTTCGTTAGACTGACAAATATGAGACAAGCTACAGCGTTCAAGACAGACTGAGTCAAATGAGCTGCAGCCAGCAATTTATACATTGCTGGGGACGGGCGAAGCCATGTGTTCTCAGTCGCTTCTTCCCCGACCGCCACGGCTGCTCCTTCACTCTTCAACTTCCACATCACCTTCTGCAATTTCTGGCTACTGCCGTTGACGTGTCACTTGGATAATACTAAAACTCTAGCTTAAAAAATCCCCTAAAATAAATCTATTACCTAATGCTCTCTACGACACTATCAGTTCAAATACTAATTGAAGCAAATCGTCTCCTCAGAATAAAAAATATTCCTTCCAATTCACACTCACACGCTCAACAGTCCTTGGTCAAAATAGAGACGTATTTTGATCAACTCTTGACGCCGTTTCTTCACACTTGCAATTAATCTTCACTCCCACGAAAACAACAAACCAATTCGATTTCTGGACTAGTAACAAAATATATAGTTACGTCGTTAGATGGTAATTTTCTTGAACCAAATGTTTACAGAGGACTTGGAAAAAATCAAATGAGATGCTTCCTGGACAAAGTCACCCGATCAAGTGAAAAGTTCTGCGACACTCTCGCAAGAAAATTCATTAACCTGTGAATGGCAAAGACTCATTTGAAATTTAGCCATATGCGGAAAAATATCTCACATTCAAAGTAATCATAAATTAATACATATACATACAAAGCATAATAACGCACAATGTTATCCCTATGACTTTTACAGTAAAAAGAAACAAAAGCAGTCCGAAAAGAGGAATGCAGCCTCTGACCAATGTAATTCTCTCTCACCACGAACCCTACAAAGATAACTGACATTCTTAAATGGCTCATGAACCTTCAGATAAAATTCCTATATCCTTCTGCCTCCTTTGACAACCATACATGACCGGCTTAGTTCTCTTCATGTTTTTCTAACACTCAGGCATGCATATGGACACATCCTGGTCTTTCAAATAATATTTTCTTTACAATTCTCCAATCTTCCTCTCCCCCATTTCCTATATGCGTTTCATTTCATATTCAAATGAGTCCAATAAATTGCAAATTTTCCATAATACGGCACATCAAATCCTTAATAGCTCGCAGGCCACTACTCGGGCTTGGTATTCAAATCAAGTCAAATTCCACCCTGTTCTAGAACATTTTCACGAATATTCCATAAAAACTGCCCCTGTCCCTTTGCTCCATCACCAAGCCAATCATATTGCAAATTACAATTTTAACAAGTTACAACCGGCTACAGGAAAAATAACGAGAGCATAACTATATTACATCAAAATTGTTTTTACCTCCTTCCCAATCCAAGTAATGGGACACACGAGTCAATTGAAGTCAGAGAAGAGTGACTTAAGATAAGCCACGCTACTGACACTACAGCAATTAACAGTAAATCACTCGTCGTTACATTCATAAGCTGGCCCGGTAATGGTCATTGATATTTCACCTGTTAAATCCAAGAAAAAAAAACCACTTCGCATGAGTGCTTGTCAATAACCCAAAATGAATTCCATAATCACCATAAATATAAATAATCCTTTACTCTCCATACAACCAACAGAACACGGACTAAGGCACTTAATAATACCCCATCCATATTTTTAATAAAAATCAATTCCTTACGTGACGTGAGGAACTGAACTACTTACTCACAAGACGTATGTACTTCCCTAAATATAAAGAATGTCACTCCTAAAATATTCCCTTCCTTCCTGACTCACAATTACTAGCGACACTGAAGGCAGTTGAAATGCTCATTTAACTTCAAAGTGAAACCCTCAGCTAAAATCTTCCCAAATGCCTTCACACAAATGAATAATGCATGGTAGGGATCCAATACCTGACTTATATATTCCAATTCCTGCTTACAATATTAATGATCTTCCTTTAAAAAAATCCACAACACTGCTCTAAAACAGCTCCACAGAATATTGACTCTATTCACTCACTTCAAGCACCCACAATTGCCCTCATAAAACTTCCACGACTCCACCGACAATATTATTACTACCCTTAACTGAATCTGTGGAGAAATTCATACCCAAAAAAACAATCATCCACTACCAGACCTACGATCACCACCACACACATCATCACTCATTATTCCTCTTCAATAATAACCGTCATTAAACTCTACTCCAGCACTAAATAATACAACCATTACAAACTACTCAGTAGAACATACAAGCAGATTCAATTATATAATTATATTGTACTCCAGCACACATCAAACTTGATCAAACAGGGATGATCAGTCTTTCAAATTCCAGAAACGTCCCGTCTCACCCGCACCTAAGCAAACATCGACCTCATCAATCGGAACAGGCAAGCATTGTGTAACTATTTAAATTACTCATCTGTAATTAACAATTCACAACGATTACATTTCTAAAGCACAAGCCCACAGTTAACCTTATAAAAATTGTACTGTTCAATCTGTTCGAGCATCAATTCCGTAGTCAACCATCCAAGTGATTTTTAAAGGCCTACATACGTTTCCGACATCACGTTATTAAACTCCCCGTTGGCTACTGTATATTGACATAGACAGCTATAAATACTCCAACAAAACAACATCAGCAAAAACTACTGGACAATGGTCACGCTGCAATAGTAGGAACAATCATTGAATTATTTCGAAGAATAAACCCCACGGTCCAAACCTTGACGTTCCACGTCGACGATTCGGCGGCATGAGCTGTCTCTTCTTATATCTTATGACAACAAACGTTCCAGAAGAAGGAGACAAAAGACCAGAACCAATAATATTTCCTCTGTTCCGATGAATCTGACAAAAACTAAGCAAAGTTGGTTTCTTTGAGATAAACTGTCAGCCAATTAGTTAGCAGAGATTATATCGAGTAGGTAGATACTCCAACACACATGTGATCAGGCAATTCCATGGACTTACGAGTATTGAAGGTAACTCTCCTGTCAAGTCCCGTACTCCAGAGCAAAAGGGCTGATGAGGAAGGATGGTGCTCACAATAAGTGTCAATTGTAATTATTCTATTCCATGCCGTAAATTACAACTGGAATAATTCAAAAATGACTAATTCAAATCCGAATTATGAGCACAGATGTGAGACTACAAAAAAATCCCTCAAGAAGAATAAGAATCCCATTTATAATATGATGACACATGGAGAAGGTGACATGATGATGGGTCTATGAGCGTCACATGTGTGTGTATGATAAAGTCAATAGGACGTATGTACATGTGTGATGAGTCCCATGGAATCTGTGTGTACTATATCGAACGTGGGAAGCTTTTGGATTTCGTCTTTTTTTGTACATTACACTGCATATGCAAAAATAAGATTCGTTCGTCTTTGTACATATGTTTATTATTTCTTATTTTGTATCATTTCGCGTGCGGGGAACAGTCTTTTCGAGTCTTTGTCAAGTTCATGACACGAGAGACAACGTGGCGTTTAAATACCGCTCTCATCCAATGCTTCAATTTTGTATCCACAACAGACAGACAGAGAGTCACGATCACACCACAGCGCTATGGGCTACTGCTAATAAATCTGTAAAGCTGAAGCTCATGCTCTTCCTCATGCTTCCAATGAACTCCCGCTGAAAGATCAACCCTAAAAACAACAAAATTTGACCTACGGAAATGCTCGCATAAGAAAAAATAATAAAGACCATTCCCGATTTCAGTTATAAAAAATAAGTACTGGTAAAATTTGGCTCTAAAATAATCTAAAATAAAAATAATGCTTTGTCCTTCCACTGTAAAGATTATCCCCTCCCCCCTGGAAATAACAAAATTCGACCCAAAGACATAGTAAACTCTGTGTATCACAATACCCCTAAAAGCAAATTGAGTCATCATAATCAGAGCTGCGTTCGGGTCAAGTAAATTGAGGATCCGAACTTGAACTTGACCTGCACTTGAACTAGCAAGTATTAATTTGCATGGACACGAACTTGGTATTTTGAATCTTGTCAAGTATTTGACCATTCAAGTAATTTTAACCAAGTATATTTTGAGCTACCTGAACTTGAAATAATACCTGCAATTCGGTTCCAAAATTGTGTAACCCGAACTTGAACCTGAACTTCAACCCGAACTTGAATTTCAAGTATTACAAGTAATTTTTTAAAATATAAAACTTCATACTATAATTTCTGCAACACAACGAAAATTACATTTTACGAAACAAATTGTGGTGAATATTTTAATAAAACAAAAGATTGATGTTAAGAAGTTATAGTGAGGTGGTCATATTTATTCTTCATAATTACAAACAAACTGATTGCTGCAGCTATTATTACGCATCCCCCAGTATTCTTTGTACTACCGCAGTAGCTCTCATTGTCAGCTTGAGATAATCGTCGCATTTCTTAAATTTCAACCATCCCTTTATGCAAAGACAAGTACGAACGGTGTCTGATAACATTAACAGACGATATTTGAAGAAGCGAACACCATTTATAAAAAATCCAATAATTAAAAATTATAAGTACTTAATTTCAGTAATTAAATTCATAAAGATTCTCTACTCCCATTATATGTAAAATCTTGATGGGCAATTGTAGAACTGAATTTCCTCTCAATCTCCGGTTTTGCAGAATGACCATTTTCTGTTAATTCTATAATATTATTTCTGAGCACGAGAACTCATTTGTATATAAAAAAATAAATGTACTTACAATACCCGTGTACTATGAAGTGTGAATCCGAAAGCAAACGGAACCCTCGTCTAGTCCTTATCCTCCAAACATTGCGGAGTAATGCGTATGCTTAACGAGTCCGTAACGTTTTCATTGTGAGCGCGAAAGCAGCTCGTTCTCGGGAAAAAGTATGACTGAACCGGTGGGGCATTTGAAAAATCGTTTTATTGAGAATCAAAATACTTGAAATAATACTTGCATTTACACGTTCGGGTGCAGGTATTCTATGAGCTCAGATTCGCACTTGCAAGATATTTTGATGCAAGTATAATTTCTCAACCTGCACTTGCAATTTACCCGACTTGAATTACCAAGTTCGGATTCCCCTTTTACTTGTACCTGACCCTATTTATCACGTACATTTAAAAGCTCAACCCGAACTTGACCCGAACTTGACCCGACTTGGTACGTGTCAAGTAATACTTGTACTTGAGCGCAGCTCTGATCATAATTGAAAGCTTTCATAAAGGAAAAAAATGTTGAGCTGCTATTACATGAGCACCTTAATAATAAGACAAGTTAGGCTTTTGTAACGGAGGCTCGCATATAAGCCGAATAATGGTAAATGCTAATTGCTTGAGCAACAGCACCCCTAAAAGTAGGGAAGTTTGGCTGTGGTAACGAAATGCTTTCATTTAGGCTGAACAAGTAAAAATGCAGTTAATTGCTTGTGTTATAAGAGCAGCCGCGAAAGTAGTCTTATAATGGTGTGCTCTTGTAATAACAAAATAAAAATGATTTGTTCAGAATTTGAAGGGATAAATTACATAAGATTCCGTGGCAAAGGCCAATGGGTACTTTTACTATCACCGGAGAAGAATTTATCTTACAAAGTAGCATTACAAGGAGTATAATAGTTGATATGAGAATACATTTGACTGATGCTGACTGCTGAGGACTATTGCTTGTGTATAGTTTCAATAATAGTAGTGATTGTATTACTGAGAGAAAGGGAGCCTGTTGTAGGAAGAGCATATACGTAATGCTGTACAGTCATGGAGTTTCCCTCTCCGTTGTGGATCTGAAATCTGTGTGGATGGATACGAAAGCAAAAGTAAGGATGAGCATGTGCATATGGATGTATGTTGAGTGCTAAAGTTCAGAGGCATGTGAGTGGCAGCACATAGACAACCAACGCATATTGAAGGTTAAACCCGATAAGTAATAGTAGAGAATTTATTAGGTGGTGCATTCTGATGAAATCAGCCGGTGACTCATCCTCATTCTCGCATCTTCTTCTCACTCTATAACCCGCATCTTCAGCCTCGTCTTATCATCTGATGCTCGTAGGCTATCACATGAGTTCACGTAGTATTCCTGTCCCATTGAACTTACAGTACAGAGGGATATGTTTCCACTACAATTTACTACGTACAGAGTTTCCACGAAATTAATTTTTTGTAATTATTTTTAAGCTCACCGGTCGGTATTAAGTGCGGTCAGAGCAAGTTTTCCAAGTACTTAAGTGTCAACGCATGGTGAAGCTCAAGTGTAGCAGGGTGTACCCGTATTGGATTCACAAGTCTAGACGTCACCAGGGAGACTGCATTGTAATCAGCTGAAATTTTCATATTAATAATGAGTCAGCTCTGAATTAGTGTAAAAGGCATAATTACTCCAATTTAATGAAATTGTCTTGCTAAGGAGGGTATTTCTTTTTAGGAAGCTTTACTTGTACTCTTTTTACTCCTTGGAACTTTTTTTGCTCGGAAATCCTAAACTCCTTTGAAATATAGTACATATGGAATAAAGCTACACTTATTCAAGCTAATTCTATTATGCTCGCTCTCGCTGTCACCAATTCAGATGCATAAAATTCACGATTTTCGGTGGCATACTTTCATAATTTATAAGCTTAGAGCTGGGCAGGATTGTCCAACTATGCTTTGCTCTTGTACTGAAGATTATGTTATGTTGAAAAAGAATATTTACAGCCAGGATCTACTGTACCCTGAAATATATCTGTGAGGGCACCACTCAAAGAAAGGAGTAAAATGTGGCTCTTGGAAATACTGTAAATGCCCCAATGAGGATAAAAAATACTAAAACAGACCCTAAGCGACTGTAAAAAAAAAGCTTTTATTTAGGAATCTCTCTCGTGGAGTTGGAGTTCAAAGTACAAAATAGATCTTTAGTAAAGTTGGAACTAAAAGTGGTTTTATAAAAAATAACTAACAGATTGACAAACTGTATGCTCATTCCGAGGCTGATGCAATAGACTTACGAAATCAAAGAATGATAAACACCGGTTGTATGAGCATGGACGACATGAAATGACTCTGCCTACGAGCTGATAGTCTGATAGTAAGATTTGCAATTAATGCTAGAGAAGACATGTGACGCAACACTTTGATGTTGTTATTAATACGTGTATTATACTGGCCAGTGATTTTTTTTCTTTCTCAGAGACATGAACACGAGTAGAAAAACATGACGGCATTTGGATCGTTCAACGATTTCCAGAATTTCTTGGTAGACGCTGTTATTCAAGTCCCAGCCGGAATTTCTATATAGTAGTTGGAACGTATGAATTTAACTTGGAACGTGTTGTTGCTCATTGACTCATTGTCAGGGCACGAAACGAGAGCTAGTACTCAAATGCACAATGGGTACATACATATCTACATATGTATAATTATTCACCCCAACGAGGTAAACGTCTACTGTGGGTGTGATATGTACGTAATGATTTTTTATATCTACATCATTCGTGTTTATCACGTTCGTAGATTGTTACAATCATATTTGTAGTTGGGATTTTTATGATTCTAGTTACATAGCTCGTAAGTTGGTATTTGTATATTTGTAAATTACTCCTAGAGGATTGTTGTTCTACTGGAGTCTGATAGTGTACTTGTAGTATTTGTAATAAATAAGAGATATTATGGTCTCTCAGTGTGTTAGATATAGTTTGCATACAATGAAATGATGGGTTTGATGCTGAGGTTAAGTCTCTTTGATTATAGATTTTTTTATTGCTGGTCTCAGCGGAACAAAGTGCTTCAGTTTGGATTTCTTCTGGGAAAAACAAGTACTAAATGCGTAAGCATAACCAAAGAGCTTGTTGATTTCCAATAATCTAGTAATTGCCCTACAGTCCTGTTTACTGTTTACTCCAAAGGATGTTATAATGCAAATGAGTCCATTAAGTTCGTCCAAGCAAATGCTTACTCTGAGAAACGTGACGGTAAGCAGGCGTAGAAAATATTTTCGCACGACATTTAGTAGTAAACGCAATGTTGTAGCATTCCTGGAGGAACTTTGCCCATTATTCAGGAGCAGAAGCATACAACAGGAAATAGATAGGATTGTTTCATTTTGCATACTATTGACATTTATGATTTATTTTCTTTGGGCTTCTAGAAGTAGAAGACAAAGACGTAATATTTTCTCCGTCATTAGTTCCAGAAAGTTAGGGGTACTTGTTACAAAACTGACAAACAAGGCCTGGTCAGTTGATCAGTTTGCATAAGAGCGGAGTACATGCAGTCTCTCTCTCTCTCTCTCTATAAGGGCATCCCTCCCAAACCTGCAAAATGTTACTTTTAGAATAGTATTCTGTTGTAAGCTCAATATTAAATTATGGTAAAAAAGGATGTGATACTGAGAAAATATTTTATGCCCTTATGGAGGATTGCTCCTTCAAGGGAACTGGAGCTTGTCATTCTCAACTACAGTCATATTAACTAAGGGGAGGGTGCACCGCCCACTGTGATAGAGCTCATTCCCATTTCCTAGTAAATTGTTTTCACGGTGACAATGTGACCCTTGTATTTTTGAGAATTCAATTGAAATTCAATTTTATATTCTCTGTAATTTCTTCAGAATCTGACCTTCTCTTGTTTTGTTACGGGCAGTGCTTGTACACTCTCTAGTGTGTGTTCCTTTATAACAAGCATGGTAATCAATGGGTAGGTCATATATGTATGTAGCTTCACAAATTTGTAGCTTCTTGAAAGGGTTGTAAAAAGTATGTCGTATTTCTAGAGCCAGTAGCAAGTTGAATAAATATGTGGTGGGAAGGATCACATCCTCCAGTTTCCGCTTGACTTTGTTTACAGGGCAGATCCATAATGCTATTATAAATGGAGGTGCGATGGGGCGATTCCGGCTAAATGTTTTAAATGTCCATCAAGATTGGGATATCTCGTTCAATTATTCCTGTCCAACGTTACTGGACGGGGAGCCCATAATGCTACACTGTGTGTAAATATATGAGAGCCCCTACTCACATGTTCCTACCTTACCTAACAATTTGCATGAGTTTATGCAACCTTGCTGGTATTTTGCTATCTTTGCATAATGTGCACTGTGTAGGTTTTTTAGAAACGGTGTAGTATGTACTTGGAAAAAATGAGATTAATATTTCCCCCATGATGCAACCAAGTTACATGAATCCCACTTTTACCAAGGAAAACCTATACGGTACCAAAAAGTTGGCCAAGCTTGACTTAATTTCTTGGACCTAAACGTAACTCAGTGTGTTCAGGAGTGAGTCTCAGATCTCATCTTCTAATATTAAACACCCACTGGCTGTCAATATATAAGTACGGACATATATTAGTTTATGAGACATATAATTCTTATGTAGTGTGTAGTCATATCTCCCCGTATCTATGTAAAAGTGACACTCTGTCACACATTTCATGTAGGATTTTTGCCCAATAATATAATTCCAATGGAGTCGAGTCAAGTGAAGGTTAGAGGAAAAAAATTATGCGAAAAATTTACAAATATTTACCTGCTGTCTAGCCTGCCGGGCTTAGGATTACAATCGTTGATAAAAAAATATCGGCAATGCTTTGTGTGGATTTAATTACGCAACTTTAAAATAGATTTTTTTTTACCCTCACAGCCGAATTTCCTTTCATATGTATCCCGAGCGATCTTCAAGTAATTCCTCCAAATACAACTTGTTTTATGCAATGCAAATCCGAAATTTTCTCTCTCTCTCTTCCTCGTAGTATTTAAGTGGGCATGACTTTGTAAATACAGAATCCTCATTCATTGTCAAATGTAACAATTGATAAAAAATATGACACTTTTACTCCGCATATATTCTGGAAATATTTTATTTTTCATTTAGACTTACTCCCATTTCCAGCTACATTGTGAATTTTCAAGTTCAAACCTGAACACTATTCTGGATGGAGTCCAGCGGAGTCCGTATTAAGAAAACGTTTCAATCCAGTTTTTCCTCAACCTTTTTTCCACGAATTAGTACCGAAATCCTTGAAGGAAGGTTTTTGTACACTCGGCTCCCACAAGATAATAAGCCACGTCGCCCAGCAAAACGTTTTTGGAGAACTCCCAGAAAAGGTTGTAACTGAAAATGAAAGCTCATAGAACCTATATTCGGAAAGACACAATTTAGTATACAGGGAAAAAGGACTTGAAGTTCCAAAAACTTCTGCGCTCTCATTATGCACGCAGCTGCTTTATAATAGTTTTTCTTTAAAAACCCCCCGTCTCATTACTATACACGTTTATAAAGTGTATGTATTTCTCGACAAACAAGCCAGAAAATAAGGTTAATGTCTGCCATGAGTTTATCGGGAAGGAGCACATAGAGCCCACAATTGAACGTAGTAGTGAGTTTTCGAGAGCACTGTCGCTCCTGCCGCATGTATCTATTTGTTCACACGATATCTATTTAAAATATACATGGAATTGCTGATGACTTGATAAGCATATGCACACTATAGGAACTGTACTGATTACTAACTCCGCAGATTACACATCTGCGGAGTTTGTGATTCCAAAAGTTATTTTGTTTTCAGAGAAAAACAAAAGAATTTAATAATATTATGCCAGGATGATATGTTTTTGTGTGTGTGTGACCAGCTCCCTTCATAAATGATAATCGCAGGATCTACACTTGCTCCCTAATACATTACCTACAAATGAAATAAGTTTTCATCAGATCAGGTGATCGATTTGATTCAGGAAAATAATACTCACCGGCAAGATTATTTATGGCCTATACAAAACATTGTCATTGTATTATTTTCTAAAATAAACCATAGATATTTACCATTTTCCAATTTCTACACAAAACCATACCTTTTTACATTGTCCATAGAAAACTAATTATACCATTTTATATTTTCTGTACAAAACCAACCTTTTCTACAATTTGTATACGTATGGAGCCATATGCCATCGTACGACTCCTATGCCATTACAAAACTACACCATTTTGCACTTTCTATAGGTACACAAAACACAAAACAATGTCAAATGGTTTCTACAAAAACATCGACAAAACTGTCATTTTTGTGTTGATAGTTTTATTGGTTTTATAACCTGTGTGGTTTCATTTTTTCCTTGCAAGGAGGATACTAATTTTGGAATAGTTTCCTCCAACCATCTTTCATACAGCCCCATTGTTTTAAATGACTAGTTAAAAGCAGACCTGTAATATTATTATAGCTTCATTGAATTTATTGCCTTCAGACAATTTTACAGTCGTACTTCACATCCACAGCCCATTATGTAATCCTAAATGGTTGATTTAATAAAAAATATTGTTTTTTTAAGCTATGAATACAAAGTTCTGAATGGGGGAGATATGATCGGTCCAAAAGTTAGATACTATTTTTATTGAACCTTGAGGATTTATAGAGATCTTCAATGGAATTAGCACATGCCGGGTAGAGGATCTACATATGTTTGCAGAAGTGTTGCAGGATGACATATGTAAATAGATAGTATAGATATAATTATGTATGTATCTATAGATATGTTTCTATGATCATTGTTTCTTTCATTTTGCTATTGCATGGTGCAAACGCCTCCGCATAAAAAAAAATACGGGAGATGCTATTTGCAATGTCCCAGCGGGAAAGAATTACTTGTTTACCAATATTCCCCCCGCAAACAATATCATGAACAGGATTCTGTGTAGTTTTAAAATTAAGCTCATGACTCAGAGAATGAAGTGGAGGCCCACGCTTTGGCTCATTCTGCGTTAATGTTATTAACTGTTGGAGAATGAAAACAATTTCCTGAGGGGGTTAAGAGCATCTCTTAAAAAAATGTTACAAGTGGTGTAGGAAAGTTGGAGATAAATCTGCATGTACATAATTATTTCTATCTCCCCTGTACTTGCACTATTATCAAGGAGTTTCAAGTTTCACGTACAAGTTCCTCTGCCTGTTCATTCAATTCTCTATTGTTATTATACTACCTGAACGTCACAAGGATTAAGTTTCAGTGATGCAAATCTTGGATATTGGTTAATGCACTCAACTTCATTCATATTGGACGTAGTTATTGGGCTGTTGACTCTTGCCAGCCTCCATTCCTACAGATGTACTTTAACAACATTGTCCGTGCATAACGTAATAGTATAACGTAAAGTCCGGCATATATCAGTATGTATGCACAATGGAGGAGGAAGCAAATCTGAGCAAGTTTCGTAGTCACCTTGAATCCTTCCCATGCAGGAGTTTCTGTAATACACAAAATACTATATAGGTATATCTACACTATTAGAGACAGTGCACATTATATTGTCCACACCTTTAATTTACTGGGATAGAAGATAAAATAGAGTGAACCTTGTCTTCCCATATATATTAATTTGCGTATAAGAAAAACCAGAAAATAGGCAAAGTTGTTGTGCCGAAGGGATCTGATATGATGGTAACATTTACTATGTACACTCTGTAGAGCTTCAGTAAATAAACTTCTTGTGAACTTCGAACATGTGGACAAATCCTTTCTTGTGGTCTTGATGCTTCTGAAAAATGGTCAAGTACATACAGCTATATCAAGTGTAATAGTCCAAGCTCTGTATACAAAACATGGGTGTCCAACCGGTTGGAACGGCTCCGGTAATAATATTATAATAATACGAGCCGTATCACACGTCAACCTACAACACACAAACACACACACACACACAAGTAAGAGAAAAATAGAAAATAAATTCAAATATCATCAAACCATTTCACCCTGTGTGGGTTTTGATGTATTGTATCTTTGAGAAATTGACATTCGGTTTAGCCCTTTTTATTATGAGTCGATAAAGAAGTGGTCAACAGATACTGAGTCAATTTCCTTTCATATGCAATCACCCAGCTAATTGAATGGGAGGCTCAAATATCACTGACTGTGACAATATTTAGAGAAAAAATGTGGACACTAAGTGCCGACATCAGTTCACCATCACTGACATTGTTATATGTACATTGTCCGTTGTCACTTAGAAATCATTGAAGGGTAATGCGTTGGGTGTATGTACATTGGAGTGAGAAAAACAAAAACATTTAATATTTTGAGTCTCTTCTGCGTTTTACATTTCCTTGCTGTATTTTTTCAAGGATTTATTTCCCCCCGAAAAAACTCATTGTCAATCTCTCTACGGCTTAAATTTATTACATTCAAGGACTCCGAAGATCTTGTATAAGACTAGATTTTAGGGGTCAATAAAAAATTGCGCAACTTTCTAAACTCATACAATTTTATCACTTCCACCCTAAGCCAAGATGCAGGGTGTGCATGTGTTAATATAGCACATATGAAATCAGAGAGATGTGGATAGTCATATGAAACTGTATGTATGTCGGAATTGAGCAGATCCTGATCCAGTTTCAAGCGGCTATGCGGTTAAAATAATACACTTACTCGTAAAAGGGTAATTATGTACATATATGTATACACTCTTACAATATGCGATGCTCGGCTCAGAAAGAAACTAAACCTTTTAACACCACGTCTAAAAACGACCAAAATAAGTTACAAGTACTAAAGTGTGGATGTTGGCTACATAAATGTAGATACATGCCGTGACATCGGAACGGTCCCAATTTCTGCCAACACTTCCAACACTATTAAAACCTTTTCTCCTTCACAGAGACAAATCCTCAAGTGTGCAAATACTCAAACAAAACATAACCATGTCAAGTCATATAGAGATTTGTGGGGGGTTTGAATGTTATACAGAGAGTTACAGCGGCTTATTGTTCCATACATGTACATATGTACAAACAAACGGTATAGTAGTAAGGCCTGAGCCTACATATGCATGCATATGAGCATGCATTCAAATTTACGATACAGTTAGAAATATTGAGCATTTTTTACTAGCAACAGTTATTAGGGAGTCAATAGACAGTTACATTTCCCAAAGAGCTGTAAAAGTTTCAAGTGAAAATGCAAACCGAAAAGTATTAAAAATTAGATCATGGACACTGTACAGATATTGAAATAGATTATCCGGCGTGAATAATAATACAACGGATGCTATTAATCTCTCTTCAATGCATAAGCTCTCCCCTGCTTTGTATCCACACACATTGGCAGCTTACGTACATTTTAGATACTGTTACCATATATGTAGATAACCCTACATAAATCTCTGTGTAACCCATAACCTTAAAGTGATGTACATGCAATTGTTCGTGTGCTGATATGAACTGCAGCAAGGTAGGGAGCTAGATAGGAAGCAGTTAGAGAGAGAATGTCCTTAAAAGTGACAATTACTTGACAACCACCGTTCAGTTCCTTTTGTCAGTTCATGCTTAAAATAGACTTTTCCCTCATTTTTTGCCATAACCAATGCAATGAATCCCCATTACCATCTCCCGATTTATTGATGAGTAACATTTGAGGGAAGTATTCAAAATATTCACAATAATTTAATAAAATTAGTAAAATTGACGCAGGGTTGTGTATCTCGAAACATTTTTATTACAAAAGAAAAATCTGACGGTGATTGAGAGATGTCATATATTATACGGACATGCTGGAGAGAGATCTTGGGGATTTATCTCAATTACGAATTCAACCTTAACCGGCTATCGGGAAAGAGAAGCCCATGGGGTTCCAATCTTATGAGCAAAATGAGCTGGAATTATTTTGAAAAATGGGAGTACAACAGAATCATATAACTCAATTGTCGTAATATTTCAATCCCAGGTCTTGTACCTGTAAACATTAAGGGAGTTGCATACAGGATCTAACTTGGAATGATATAATCTCTTGTACCTACACATTGAAGGTAATATATACATATAATAGGGTGATTGAATAACATTAAAAGTGACAGTAAATTGAGCCACGTCTTTTTTGGGACAGATCTCTCCATAATTTTACATTATGTAAGGATTTTAGGAGGAAAAGTAAGCAAATCGTACGCATCTTGGTTCATGAGAACATATGTATGTGAAAGTTAAAGTTCTCGGGATGATTTCCAGGATGTGTTTCCTTTTCGATTAACGGTACTGCAAGTGATAAACTATACATCATGTCATGTCATTTGTAATCAGTTAAGCCTGACTTTGTCACTTCCCCAACATTTAAAATTTTGCTGTTAAGATCGCTTATTTATTTATTTATTTATTTATATAACCCAATTCTAAATTCAACTTCAGGATTAAGGATTAGACATATCCATGGGCGATAAAATCCTAGAGCTTTCAATCCACAATTTTAATTAATGAAGGTACATACATGTTTGTACAACAGCTTGAGAATTCGTTTACGTCAAAAGTTTATAAATTCATTCTGCCAAGAGTAAGTTTATACACTAATCTCGTCAACATTAAATTTATAACATTAATCGCCTCAAAAGTATACAAATTAATCGTACCCAAAGTACAATTACAAATTAGTGGAGCCCAAAGTATGCAAATTAATTACACTAGAAGTATACTCATGCAAACGGGAAAGATATTGAACAGATTAAGTACGTGAATGGTATTGAGTTGAAGGGAATGCTTACATTTCTGATTTTCTGTTTTCTGCAGATTTAAAAATCCTTCATCCTGAGAATTGTTTGACAATATCGGAATAAACCCTCCATAATTAATTACTGTGTACAAAGCTGACATGTGCCGGTCACATGGTGTCATCATGAATCCAGATGATTTGACAAGCCACGACCGCTCCCATGGCCAGGTTACAGGAGACAAGTGAATAGGATTTCGGTTTCTGCGGTTGACTTGCTTTCCCTGTGTAGATACGAAGTAAACGAACGTTGAGTCATGAATTACTTTTGTAATGTTAACGAGCTGTTTGCCTATGCCTGCTCATTTTTAGATTTCATTTTAATTTCTCTTTTTCCAGGAACATAAATATTAAATAGTTAACCTAAACTCTAACAACATGGAAATGCTCAAAGTGAGTCATCCTTCTGACAGCCTTCTGTGCAAATACAGTTCATTGCAAATAGTCTGCAATGAGTAAATGCTTGTGGATTTGTTTCCACAAGGAAAACATATGTTATGTTGGTGGGGTGATAATAAAAAATAATAATCTCATATGTTTTTCAGGAAGAACTCGTGCCATGAACACAATACAATAATCAAGATACACACAGGTACTTATGTATGTAATTCTCTAACTACTGTACTGTCTGTTTGCAACTTGTGTCAAGTCAACAAGGGGAATAGCTCACAAGAGAAAAAGTAGAATCCGTAGGTACTAAAAAATAATCCTAGTGTGAATACATTTCCATCATAAAAATAAGTTCAAAGGTTGGCTACTTCATTCTTTTTGACTCCTGCAATTTTTCTTTCATAGAAACAACAAACCTTACAGGATTGACAATTTTATTCCCTCCGAATCATATAAATACCAGTTTATGGAATAGTGCATCCCACGAAATTAATTCATATTTATTTGTCACTTTGGCTTACATAATAATTATTGATGTTATTTATCAGAAATAAGATGAATTGGTTCTTCCTGGGAACACGCATTTATTGAGCTTTAAGTAACAATTTTGTATTTTGGATTAGTAGAAGAATTAATGCTGGAAGCCAACGTGCAAACTCATATTACACACGATCATATAGAAATCATGTTTATTGAATCAAGCTTTTGCAATATCTATGTTATTGGAATCGGGAAAAGGGGAAAAGTTTCCACTCACCACTAAAAGGCACGGTAAAAATTTACATTCACTTTTATCAATTTGTAGACCATTTAATACGAAATTGCTCCTGCTCAAATATATATGTAGTAGATAGTTGATACATATTTCATCGTTTATATTCCGATTGATCTATTTTCCAATACCAAGCTCCCTCTAAGGAATGATAAAGGGCAAAAGTGAAATTAAAGGAAAGTTGCACATGGAGAAACATGTGATGAGCAAAACAGAGAAGAAGATCTCGTGTGGTAATGCTTTTTTTTACACAAATGTGTGTACTTATCTAATAAGGAAAAGTAGCTCCTTGTTACATATATAAAGACACCCTGAGGTCTATATCCATGTAGGAACATGAATTTTAAATTTTAAAATTCTGTTCCAAAGGTCAAAAACAAATGGATCTACTTCTAAAGGGTCATATATGTGAGAATTGAAGGTATCTATACATATCTATATGTGTTTTCAGAATTTAAAATTATGATTGCAACAACAGGTCCATGCAATCAAACCCTTGAGCAGGTGAATAAATCAAAAACACCTTTGTAATGATATTGATACAATGTGATAGAATATTGGGTACAATTTCGGCCCAACACTGGATTTGCAATGGAAAATTCCGAGAAAAAAAATTCTCGGGCTAATTAATTGATTGATTGGTCCAATGTTAGGAATCTGTATTTATAACTGCTTGGATCTGTCGTAATCTGTCAGTACACAAATGTGACATATGTACGTTGCTACATACAGTACTGACTTGAAGAGGAAAAATTCGCCAGGTACTGGGACTAATAAAGCTTGTTTTTCACTATTGACTTTACATTTTCTGTAAGCAACTTTTTATTTATGATTACTTTATTATTTATTATTGCTTTATTTATTTATTATTGCTTTCAAAGGGTCATTCCTTCCCCCTGCATTTGCAATGGATGGAATGACTTTCCTCCTAATTTACTTTTCCGAAAGAAAAATAAGTTGCAGTTGAAACCACATAGGGCTGGTAATCAATCAAGTCCTTGTGTATATTTTCACTTGACTTTTCATACTCGGCGTTTAAAAGTGAGCCAATGTATACATTAAGTTCAGGCCGTAATTCCAACCTCGTGGTCTTTACCATTGGTTATCGTTCTTTTTTCTCACAATTGCCTCTAGGTTCATATCGTCCCATCTATTAAACGGATACTTGTCCTCAAGTTACCTTTGACTCCTTTTTGTCATCTCTTCATTTTTACGCATATTGTGTAAGTTTTTTTAGATCCATAGGAATTATTATTCCTCGGTGTACACACTTGGAACTTATATATATATATGAATATGTTTCCGTCTTGATATTTTTCACGTGCATCAGTCATGGAACACTCTGCGACAACTCAGTCAGTGCCCTGTGTGTGTGTAAATCGTAGTATCTATGTAGGTGTGGGAGCCACTAGTGGATGCATACTTTTACATGATCCAGAGATCTTTGGTCTTTTCCCCATACTAATACTATTCATGTCCTTGCAAAAGGGAGTCGTATGTAGATCCTTGGGAAAAAACCCAGCTCCGACTTGTCGGTTCTTCTTTTTATACAGAATTGCTTTTTCTTTTATGTTCCAGACGTTTCAATCCTGAGCGGTCCCTCAACTCATAGATTTATAAGATAGCTCTCCTCTCAAGATGAGTTGTGTGTTTGCTCCAGCTTCAGGAAATTTACTGTACAATGCTCTTAAATTGAAAACTTTTCCTTCTGCGTTGGGAAGTTAAGCTATTACTAGTAGTGTAGAAGTTGGTTCTGTATGCACTAATTAATATTTATGTGTATCTAGCTATGCATTACTCCCATATAATGACGCTCAGGATTTAATTTGTGAACAGAGAGAGAGAGAGAGAGAGAGAGAGAGAGAGAGAGCTTTGAGCGCCGGTATGTCTGCTCCCTGTGAGTTGTGAATATCTACATGAAGACAGTTCTGTATATACAACATTGACGTAAGACATTTGCTGACTGAAACGAATGAGGAAATGAGTGATGTAGCGGAAACCTGGAAGTCTCGCCAAGGAACCGATGCTGTGGCAAATAGTTACACTCATTACAGTACATAAGTGGAGAGGTGCATATGTTTATTTGAGATAGAGGAATAGTCAGTTGGTACCTTTCCCCTGGATTTTATTATTGGAGCCCACCTTCAACGATAATATTGTAGTCAGTATAATGGAGAGACAAGCCGTGGATTTCCCACAAGCAAAAGCCAAGATAAACTTGTTTTTATTTATTCAATTTATAGACAGTTCACAACTCTTAGAATACAATTCCTTGGTGGAATTTTTTTAGGAATACACATACTGTGACCATACGAAGTAAACCATGCCCATATGGTCATACAGTGTTTGGGAAATAGGGAAACCAAAGAGTGGTCTCGTAAAAATTTAAAAATGGCATGTTCCGGAAGGAACTTTGACAAGAAATAGTTTTCCGAGATTGAACTTGTCCTACAACTAAATCAATAATGTAACAATTTTTATAGCTTTTGTTTCAACACTACTTACTAACATGCAATTAGGCATAATTAATTATACCTACAGTATACTCACCCTACAAGAGACACCCTCCGTGTGAGAGCATCAGCTCTTTATGGATATAGAATATTTGGAAAGACTCCCATTTACCATGATATACTTACCAATTTCTCTCCCTGCCAGCGCATCTACAGATATACTTACCATGGTGAGAGTCAGATTTTGCATCCATTAGGGATGCTGCTTAAAGAGAGTTCTCTGTATAACTCAAACCGTTCATGCAGTTTGTATACAGCATTGTGTTGAGAAACGTGACATTTATATTACAGATTAGAACATTGTAATTCTCTAAACCCCAACACTATAGAAGCAATAACAGTGTCAGGATCTACTGCATATATAACTTGATATACATTTATGCACTTCAGACGGAATCAATAGGAAATATGCACTTACTTTGAAAGAGTGATTAATCCCAGGGTTATCAGAGAGAAATCTATGCTTGAGTTTGAGTGATTTCCCTTAAGTTTCTCATCAGACCACACCTTATGTACATAGGGAATTAGGCTGTACATATACATACATACATACATACATATAGGGGATAGTACCACCGTTACAGAAGGAACCGTTAGTGTACGTACATATGTGCATACGGATGTACAGACTTGCAGTTACGGACATGTGGATACAGGAAACAATTTCGATCATATCTACAATATTTTATAGAACGTCTGTTGTAACTATATACATACACATTATATCTACATCTCGTGTCTGAAAAAACAAGTGTATCTGAGTTTTTACAAGTACTGTATATAGTTACAAGTTTACACGAGGACCCATCCGCACTGGTCGTGATGGAAATTAAAAGCTCATGAGAGGAATTTCGAGTAAAACCTTGTCAAGTATATTTTCGCGTGAATGTCCACCTCTCTCCAAAACACTTGTTCAATACAATGTACGACAAAAACTTGTCACTTATCAATGCCAACTAATACTAAGGGATTGGACGGTGCAGTAAATATGATACTCCTGCTTAAATTATCTAATATAGTTACCTACAATAGATAGCTCACTGAAATCATATTACAACTAAATGGAGGCTTCAAGGAGCTTATGAGGCTCTTCTCAGTCAGAACTTATTGACAAGAACAAGTAAAACAAGAGCTAATGGTGCATACAAGAGCAAGTCCTAGCTATGCACATGTAAGAATGATAAGGAAGGGAAATTCACAATTAGGGGCTTTACATGGATACTGTTCCTGATTATCTTCTTTCGTCCTGAGATAAGATTTCAAGGAGCATTCAGAACTGGATGAATCATGATAAATTACTTCTGTCAATATCTACTCTGGCAAAAATTTTCCCCAAAGCTCTTGACTCTCTGTACTTATTTCCTGCACACAAAGCCCTTTTATGTAATTGAGCAGTTTGAGAGGTGATAAGGGGGAAATTGATGGATGTAAATAATAAGCATTCTCAATAGAACCGAACTTGTATTTCAATGGTTGGATAAACCCAGGTTTAGTTTCCCCTGAGATTACATGGATTGTGGCTAATACCCCAAAAAATTACCAGAATTAATTCCAGTCGACCCGAGTGACCTGAAACGTGTCCTTACCTTGTTCTACAAAGCCACCTATAAATTATATTTGAATTGACATGAACTATAGAAGAGCTAATTGGTTCATGGTTGGATTTGTCAATTTTCCTCTATAGAGTTCAAGTTTATTGTCAGAGACGTGAAAAAGTACGTTTTTTTTGGGTGAGTGCACAGAGTATCTATACATAACATAAATATAGGAAAGAGCGATAGCGCACCTGAATCTACTGACTTGACTGATACGTGAAAAATAATTCATTGTCAACATTGTGATTTAGAGCAGGAACAGTTTTTCTTTGTGTACTTATTTCTCTGAGAGTTGTTTCACACCGCTCGGTCTCAAGCTACAAAGGTTATCTCATCCCCGTTGATGGTACCCACGTACCCCCTTAATTACAAAGTAGTTACAAATAGTAGTAATATATGTACGCGCATAGAATGAAGCCCGATTCGCAAGTTGTGGTTAATTGCCGACTGCCAATTGCTCTCAGAGAACTTGTTGACACTCTCTTCATAAGCTCTAACTTTTTCTTATCTTTCTTTGCTCTCAAATCAATGAACTGTCAGGTTGGCTCTGCTTTTTCACATTTTCCCCTCCGTATCTCCGGCTAAGGCTAGTTAATCCCAGAGCTGTGATAATCAGTTCCACGCTCAAATCCCATGGGTTTGTTCTCCTCAGAGGAAAGTATATAGATACATACAAATACTGCTGGAGTAATCTCTTCTGTAACCTTAATAATTGTATCTTATTTGGAACCGTGTATTTAGCAGGGATTTAATAATGGGAAAAGTCAACTTAACTATTTTCTGTCGTTGTACAAGTAGCCGCATAGGAACACAAAAAATGAAAGTAATTAAAATTCTGGACATTGCCTCTGCAAAAGGTGACTCACTCATGAGTCAACATTTCCAAAGCAATAATTATGATTTGTAATACTTACCGTTATCAATCATACAATAAGCTTTGCTCAAATCCATCAAACAAATCCCATAATTACTTGTAAACTGACGCTTACTTCATAAAGACTACAAAATTGCATCCTCAATCCTACCCGTTAAATATGGGACGAAATGTACCTACTATAAAAATACCGCTAAGGAGCTATAATTAAACATATGCATGGTTAAAAACCTAGTTAAATACCTGTCAAATCGGCAGGACAGAAAATGTTGATTTGCAGCATCATAAAAAATGGACAGAGTCAATTTCTGATTGGAACATTTCCCCTATCTTTCCAAATAACAGCATCCCTTGGAGAAGCGCTTCAAATTGGTTCTTAGCTCAACACATACATAGATACATATGAGTTTGATGTACTTGTGGGCTGATTCCTGAAAAAAGTCAAGTTGTATTTACAAAATGATTGGCAGGATGGATATATATATAACAAAAGAAAGGGAAGAATTTTATCACTACAGTAGATTGGCAGCTCATTGTAATTGTTGACATTGTCAGGAGTTGTCACAGTGTCAGGAGGCTGACTCTAGAAAATACACTTGTGTCAGAGAGGAGTGCATGTGGTAAAAACAAGATCTATTTAGGAGAAGTAATCAAATGGAGTGAGGTTCCCCAACGGTTACTCATTAGACTCTTATTATGTGGAAGTGTTGGTGGCGGAAGGAAGTCACAGTTTTTTATGTCATAGTGAAGCCTACATGTGAGGATGACCTTCTTATTACTTTGGGCTTGTTCCATCCATGCAGCACAAGTATAAAATAGTCATTGAAAGGAGCGAGAAGAAACTCTGATGCATTATACATAGTACATGGAGATACACAAGTCTCATTTCTCCCTTCAAGAATGACTTTTTTTTATCCATCTACCTATCTCATACACTCACTTCCCTATCAGAATTTCTAATGAGCTTCCTCAGCCTTGAGCCAGACCATTGCTATTTTCGAATGGATGACCTCGTCCAGTAATTATGCAGAGTGAGAGAGAGAGAGGGAGAGAGAAAAGGGAGAGAGAGAGACACACACACACACACAATATAAAAGAAAATAGGCATAATACTTAGTCCCATATATTTCACTCGCATATGCGAATTGGGTAATGACATGAAAGCACAATCACCTCTCCGTCAACTACCAAGATCTCCCATATGCACGTTTACCTGTCAATTATTGGGACTGCAAGTTATTAGAATGTATAAGTTCCTCCTGCTACATATGCTCCCAGAGACATGGACACAAGTATCTACAAGCATGTACATAGGTGCAATATGAAATATGACTGCAGAAAAATATTAACTATTATATGTTATTATGCGTAAAAAGCTACCCTGACTGATAAACGATACATAAATCAAACTTCCCCGACGCTCTCCACACAATGCACAAGCCCAGGTAGGTTTTTCTTCTCAATTTCATATGCACGATGGGAGCCTAGATTTCCAAACTGATATCATGTATAACATGGAAGAAGGAAAATATACAAGTTTCAAAGAAAAGCCCTTGATTTTTTATTTCATATCAATCACATCCTCCAGTTATCCTTGTATCTCCATACTCGTTTGCATTTCATTTTGGTTTTAGTGCTCACAATCAGCGTTTAGTACTTGAGTACTATCCACAGCTACATACACAAGATACACATGTACCTAGAGTACATCCAGCATTATATTTTTGAGAACTTTTTAAATGCACTCAATCCATGCGGACACAACAAGTAGTATATAATCAGGACAGTGATTCTATATAGCACACTCCAAGAGTGAAGGTACAGTTCACTTCCAATGTATAAGTATACGAACACGAACCACATTTTTGAAAACACTCTTGGTTTAATGTTCTGTCATTCTGTCTGCCTTTTCGCCACTATATGTATTTTGAAAGGATTGGAGGTACCGTCACAAGTCTGTTGTTACCACGAAATTGTCTTGGGGTAGAGTGTTACTCTTAAATTGCGTGTGCTCTGATCTCTCCTCAAGTTTATCACATCAAAAGGTTCTGCTTATTATACAATGTCCTCCACTATAAATCATACATTTTTTTAAAATGCGGATTATCAAGAGCAACCAGTCACGGTTATGTTCCTATTGATTTTCTACATTATGCACACAACTGGCAGGCATATTAAGCATTAGAGCACTATGTATCTACTACAGCACTGTGGGAGTAACGTGTACTCTCGCTATAAGATACTCTCGTATAGGAGCTATTGCTTTGCATACAAAACGGTAAGGATATTAGGACTCGTCCCAATTGACCCCTGTACTGTTGATTTTTTTTTAATACAAGATCTTTCAGCATTCAAAATATATTACTTGTCGGGGTGCTTCTCTTTGGAGGCTGCACTGTATATGAACGGTTCTGTGATCCAGCATGATTTATCAGACGCACCAATGACATAGAATCGTGTATAACATCAATTGTAAGAGATCATATATCTTGCATGGTAAGAATTCTATATGATTGTGTATATACATACGTGGTAGCATCCGTATATTAGACTATGGTTCATAATGTTCATATGGCTGGCAGTAAGACATCAACAATCAATGGTGTATATTCTCGTACGATATAGGGATCCAGGTATGTAGGTATGTAGAGAGGTACGTTGCTAATGTATGTACATAAAAATAGCATTCAGTAATAAATGTAATTACTTCTACATTGTTATAATGGTCATATCCTTAGGGATGATGATTGCTCAACATGTACTTGAATGAGACAAACGAAGCCGATGACGGAATCAGTCCATGTTGGAAGTTGTCCGTGGCTCTGGTTCGCCTTTTCCTCCGTATATACATTCTATGTATGTACTTACATGGCATGAACTTAATAAGTACCTGTCACACTGCTTGGATTACAAAAGTGAACTTTTAACATACAATTATTCGTGTCAGCATTGAACATTATAGACTTGCTGCAAGATCAACCTCCCTTTTACCCCAACCGCTCGCCTCTATATGCTCCTAAATTATCATCTTACATGAGGGGGATTAGTCAGAAGTGACTAATTACATACATATGTTCCAATAGTATGTTATGTTGTCACAAATACTACACTTTACATTCGGAACACTATTATAGGATTAGCCCCACTTCCACGTCCCACTATAATAATAACAATAATGATAGTATGAGTTGGCCGAAAGGACGCAGATTTAAATTCGTGCGTACTCAGGAATTTATTTAGGAACTTATCGCTTGTTCCGCAGTTATAATCTCCATGTTCATATCTCCGTGCATATTAATTGTTTACATGTTGGGGAATTTAAATATTATGCTGTCCGTAAGTTTCGACCAGTAGCAGTATAGAATCTGTACTTACATAGAGTAAATACGGAAGGATTTTCCTTGTACAAAACGAGGGAAATCTACCAGGGACTTTCCCACACACTCACTTGCCTTTGATACTTATGAGAGTTCCTGCTAAAGACTGGGTTATCATAGGGTAAGGTACATACACTATAACTGATATTTGAGAGGGAGAGAGAGAGAGAGAGAGGAAATTGTAATAATTATTTTTTATTCATCCAGCAAAAAGTAATTACTAATAAACATACTTTACAAAGGTCAGCACTCACAAAAGCTTTACTTCCCATATAATAGAGACATGGAATCCTTACAAGCCGGAATTCGTGTATACATGACAATCACGGACTTTTTTTCTGCACATTAAGAATTAAGACCCTTCCACCCCACATCAGCCTCTTCCTACTTATACACACTTTTAGTGAATCTATAACGGCTCACACTACTGCACTTCTCGAATGACAAAAGAAGTGTCATAGTAATTGCAGTGGACCCACCCTATCAGAACACCCCTAAAAGGAGTAAAATTAAGGAACAAAAGCTAAGACTTGTAATCACACATGCTCTTATAAGGAGAAAAATAAACTATGGAGAAAATGGAATACATCCCAATATTTTTGCACCTATGTATGTATAGACAATGCTTTTATAACTGTCTCTCTTGTAGCAAGGGTAGACTGTAACAGTTATAGCTGTAAGTACACACATGTTATAACCTTATATGTGTTTATTGGAGCTAAATACAACATACAAAAATTCGTATGGAAATAATTAGCTATTATGGTGTCATGTCAATACGAGTATCTACCTATAATAATTACATAAATGATATCTCAACGGTATTATAAATGTAATATATAACCCGAGCTCTAAAACTCAAAGTATAATTGTGTGTGTTTATGTACAGATACTATCAGATGGAAAAATCAGATTAGAAATCTACTGTGTGACCATCATCTGAGAAATAGCATTAGGAGGGATTCATTCATTGAGATAGATACATAAATGCGAAAAAAAAGACAAGGGGACGATGAACGATGTCCTCAATCTAAAAATAAGAAAATATTTCTGTATCCTTTTATGGCATGGTCAGTTTTTTTCACCCATTCCCTACCAACGTTGCAGTGTCCGCATACTGAGAGTCGACAAGCTCTTATTACCGACGAGACTTTGGTAGAAGTTTAAGTATAAGGACAGATGAGACGAAACCAGTTTGCAAATGTCCCCAGACTTTCGGTAGTAAATTCCTTCAAAATGAACATACATAATTACATACATACAAAAGGTTTGAGAAAATCTTGAATCAAATTCAGAGGCAGACACTTTTACACAGAAAAAGAACTTAAATGTCACTTTTTTTCCTACATTCCTCCGCTGTCAGCTCGTGTAACAACAAGCCGTATTTACATATACATATGCACACTTGACTTATGTACATGCATTCCTTCTCCGTGGCAAAAGTCTTCACAAAATGCACATCCTACGTACGTACATACTACAGTGAACATGTACATAGATACAGAAAACGACTGAACATATACAAGACTGCATACTACATATGTACACATACAGTACATACTCTATGCACTCAGTAATATGTATTTTGCTCCCAGATAAGAGACAAAATAATTATTGATATAGCAAAAGGTGTGCGAGTGTGACTTTTATTAAAGAAACAATTTCCTTTTCCTACTTCGAATGACCTGAAGATTTAAGTTTTGATCACATTTCTCGTATGGTTCCATTATCTATTGTATTTTAGAAACTTCTTGGGACCTTTCCATTGTCAGTGAAAAATGATTGCATATAAGTGTAAAGTGTGGCCGTTTGACCAGATCATTAAATTTAGGAACAGTTACTTGGTGACTTTTCCCCTTGTACGAAAAATCCTAGGGAAACATTTGCTGAATAAACATTTACGATTAATAGTACTACTTATATCTACCTATTCATTATATATTAGTTTATACCATCTAATATTAGATTTTACCCATCCATACATTAGTTTATACGCTCTGTCAACGATGCGGAGATGAACACGTGGATTGACAATTCTCCTCCGTTCTCATATTGCTTATACACAATTTCTGTAATATCAGCTTGTTTAGCCTTTTAGTAACTACAAGCGTATGTATGTACGACCATAGGTATGAGACTATAAACTGGTCAATTATGCAATGAACTCATGGGTGATGGCTATTAATAAAAACTTTTATGTTTGATCATGTACAGACAGGTACAAGTTGTTTTATAGTAAAAAAAAATCCCAGTCAAAAATCAATACTGCCATTGAGAGTCTCTTTTAGGTTATGTTTATGTATGTAATGTATGAAATGTCCCTATTACTTAGAAACCTATAAATATAATTATAATACTTATCAATATACGAGCTACCCTGAATCGTAAAAATTATAATCGCTTCTGTACAGAGAGAGTAAGAAGATCCATCATCAATGACATCTTTGAGAATGAATGAAACACCTTCCGGTAATGTGGAATCTGGGTTAAAAATTAAGAACATATTTGAAACATAAATGCAAAGGCACAAGCCTTCACTTTACTACTAAATATTCGACGTTGCTTATTTAAATATCATGTGCCGACATTAATTCTAATTAATGTAATTTTGTATTCCATGAAATCAGTTTTACGTCCATGGGACTCCCACAGTACATAACTTCTGCTGAGTTTTGGAAATGTCCAATTTATGATATGACAAAACTGTGGCGTAGTTTCGTGTATCCGGTTATCACTTCAACAGGGCTCAAGTGCAACTCCTCTGATTTAATTTTGTGAAGTAAACATATTTTCATTCATTGATTATTCTCATGATTTGATTAAAGAGTCTTTTCTCCGCACATTTTGAAAGAGCAACTTAAAGAGCTCTATTAATTTAATTCAAGGTCAAAGTTTCCAAGAAAAATCCACGTGTTTCCCAATGGATAACAACATCGTGAAAAAAATGTAAAATTATCCTTGGAATAATAGGCTTGAAATGGACGTCTTGGAAATTATTTGTCCAAGTCATCCTAAATCCTTAAATGTAACTCAAATCTGCTTGATTCGGGCTTAAAGGGTTTGGAAGAGGTCGTGTATGTATGAGTAATTATTATTGTATTTGGATGTTTACTTAAATTCGGATGACTGATAACGTCTCAGGAAGTAAATGGTAATGTGCTTATACTCAACTTTAATTATTTCAGCGTTCTGAGATAAGGATCTAACGTACCTTCAATAAAATATAATTCCTCGCTGGAATCCTTCAAGGATTTTTCCCAAACCAATTTACCCTTTTTACAGGTGAACTATGTACATGGGAAATAAAAAATCTACACTATGGTTATAGGCTCAACAATTTTGGAATGAAAATAAGAGTAAACAAAGCTGGAAATTTTCCATCGAGGAGTCAAACCAAGTGCAGTCAACTTTTAGGAAGGAAATGGAGATGAGTTCCAATACTACGGAAAGATTGAGTATCTAGATTTCCGTCCTGTGCAATAGTAGGTTTCTCTTGTAGCTTGTAATCCATTAAGACTAAATGTAATTACATGGTCTGTGAATTCCGCAGTAGATTTAAGGAAGGACATGCCTGCTTTAATTACAACTCCTCTCGCCAAAAGACGTTGAGGTCATTTGGGACGAAAATTGAAAATTCTCACAATCCGATTGTTTGTATTAAAATTATGCATCCATTCGAAGAGTATGTTGAATTCCCTGAATTATGTACACACATACATAAATCTGCATGCCGATGACTATCAGTACCTGGTTTTTTTTTTACTTTACTGCAACTTTCAACGTTGACATTTGAATTTGACAATGATGAGGACGAGGACCTCCGGTAATTTCAAGAAAGGAAGAGCACGTGATGAAGGTGGCTGATAATGTTCGAGTAATGCAATCGGAAGGAATAAATTTTAATACCAAAAAAATTATAGATTAGCTACAAAACTAAATACACTGCCAATAAGTGTGTGTCATTTAGGAAGTCAGTCAAGAAATCCCATCTACATACTAACTCATGAAGTTTTTACACTCCCAAGTTTACATTATATTTTTTGAGTTTTTACACTAAATAGAAATTATGCTCCCATGTCCTCAACTCTTCCTCTTGTGGCTTTTAGCAAAGACCACTCTGGTGCAATAAAATTTCTCTGATAGAGACAAATATAAGTGATAAAACAAAATATTGCGCTTGTTATTGAAGATGCAAGTTCCGCAAATTAATGCACTTTTGCACTCCCACGTTGAATAAATATCTGGTATGGTAGCAACGGGTCCTAGACATGTTCCCTTGTATCTGTCTACGTCCAATACGGCATAATTAGATAGAATCATATTTACCCTCAAGTCTCATAAGTACAAATGCTAGATACTGTTGATTCCGCATGATATCTGTGCCGTCAAAATGTACTTCCTATTTGAGCTGACAATAACCTGCTTTGACATACTTTCTGCAGTATGACGGCATGATTTCTATATTCACTATCAAAACTTTGATAGAAATTAAATAAGATACTGAGGATACTGTAATAGTCTTTCTGGTTTCTAACTTATGATTATATAGCTGATGGTACAGTGCACTCTCTTTCTACAAGAACTTCACTAAAACTAACAAAATTTGAATACTAATAAAATTCCCATGCCCTTTCTAACAGACAAATTACCATTGTGGTAAACAGGAACGTGTTCAAATATCTTTGCCCTTATAGAAAACATGCTGCTGTAACGAAGCCTCATCGTACTAAAGAGAGGACACTGTACTGTGTAGGACATGCCATCAATCAGAAACAACGCTTTCTTTAGAAATATATCAATTTGTGAGAAATCTCCTTCACTTTTAGGATTTCGTTTAGGATTTCTAATTTTTCGCATAAGTTTCTGTGAAATGTTGTGCACAACATTTGACTGCATAATTCAAAGGGGCTTGAAGATATCTGAATTAAGAATTTATATCCAAATTCTAAAAGCAGAGATGTTTACGTATTACGTGTATGGTATAGACGAAGTAAAATGTACATATATAGCATCCATGCATCTCTCTCTCTATCTCTGTACGTAACTACCTAGAGCTATCTACATTTAACTATAGAGATCAGATGTTTTTTTTTGCTAATGTACCATATGTACAGCTAATAGTAAAATGGGTGAAAACTTTGTCAATTTATTTAATGTGCGATGAAGAGGGATAAGAGGTCAAGAGGAGATAGCAAATCTGCTGACCAATGTCCCGACGGCAATCATGTCAGACCATGCAGATTTGGCTGCAGAATATACAACCAAGGACATGTTTTGAGAACGACGTAAGTTCATGTAAGTGAATCAATGTAAGACTAGCATATTTTATTACTACAGATGAAAGCCCACATGTATATTAGACTTATGGTCGATAAGAAGTAAACCAGGATCATGAGCAAGCTTGAATTTCTTGACTACTCAATATCAAAACACTTCCTAAACATTTCAATTTGATACGAAAAGACATACACAAATGAAACTCTACTATCACCTCCGCCTGTCACCTCTGACATGACAATTCTGTTGATGTCAGGCTGTGGATTCATTTTAATATCCAAATTCAGTAGTAAATGATGAAATAATAATAACTGCTTCACGTTTGAATTCTACGCCATTATCTCTGTCTTGGATTGAGTTTATCTAAACCTACAATGTCTGAGTGATTGAGAGAGACATCTGGGAATGTTTCAGATCGGTTCTCAGCTATCAATGCCTTCTACGACCATTAAATTGTTCCCCTAGACACCCAAAAATAGTTACATATACCGGCTAATTATAGGTTATAAATTATTGTACTATGAGAGCCTCCATAATTTGGTTTGTGTGCCTCCTAGCACATTGCACTAAGGTTACAGGGAGTATGCACAATTTGTAGTATGATTGGGATGTTCTAGTATTTGAGTACCCACATGTGTGATAACATATACGTAGATACATATGTACCTTATCCTTGCCTTTGATTCCTTGGAAATAACTTATAAATAGGTATCCACATTGTCATCTACATCCCATTAACTCGTCAGCATCTTCCCTTCTACATATTACACATATTTGGTCTTTAGCCTACATATAGTACAGTTACTACACATTATCTATAAAGTTGTTGCAATAGATTTGTGCTCCTTTTTTCCCTCCCTTATGTATAAGAAGCACCATATGTATCGCCAGGAGCATAGTCAAAGTAATGGAGTTTTACCAAGGATTTTCAAGATCAAAGAAACCTTTTCCATGTAATTTTTCTCAAGAATTTCCATGGCTTCATCTTACAGAGTCAGTAAATAAATAAATAGCAAGTTTCCACGAGGCAAAGGAACTTCGCTGTTACACAACGTCCTTCGAGCACTGCTGCACATAACTTATAAGCCCTCATAGACTTTAATACATAAGTCAGTATTTGAATAATCACCTATAAATTACATAAATTTTCGTAGACTCATATAATTACTGTAATGCAGGGATGTGTCAGTGTCAGCCGTAGAAACGTACGCTGTACTCTCGCTATATCTTACCCTCTTTTTAAGGGCTCTGTCCCTAACATGCGGGCAAAAGTGCAGACACAAGTAATTACCCATCTAACTATTACTAAATTTTCTCCTTTCAATTGGAACAGTAAGGGATTTCAAGAGCCAGATTAGGGCTACTGTTATAGGAATGATGTAGCACAGAGGATGAACGTTATCTAAAATTCAAGCTAAATTGTCTAGCTTTGATAAACGACGAAACAAATATAAATAAATATGCACATATACGTAATTACGGTTTTTTGTTTGTTACGGCAGATATCTTCTGACACTTACATTTTGTGTCTGACACATATGTAATTATGTATTTCTTGGCTATAAGTTGATTCCAGAATTTTCTCAGGAACTCTGGAAATTTCATCACCATTTAATCCAATTTTCGGGCGACCCATCGACTTTGACCATCCTATCGTATATCAGTTTACCGTAATTCAATATAGTAAATAATGTTGGAATGGCGTGTATTTAAATACATAATACATTTCCTCGGAAGGTTTCCTTTACAAAAACGTTACCACAAACGTATTTTGTTGTTTTGCTCAATCCTATATAGACTCCAGATTAAAAGGTCATTTTTTTCTGTGGTTACTTAACCAACCCATGAAAATAAACCACAGGTAAATATCGTACCAATAAACAGAAGTAATTATTATACATACGAACTGGGATGTTTTTCCAAGTAACGTTTGAAATTTTCATACTGTTTATCTTCCGCTGTTGGTTGAGCTATCCTCTCAAACGTCAAAGCGGATTGGTCAATATGTTTTTCTTAGTTTGATATTTTTTCGAGATAATGTCCGCAAACGAAATAATTTCAGCTTCAGCATGAGGAATTACCTTCGTAAGACCCTTCTTTTTTATGCTACTCGAGGAACAATCCGTAAACTTTATTCACCCATTTTCACAACTGGGGAAGTCGTTGTGTCATCCAGATGAAAAAAAAAATCCTGGGAACGAGGCACATCATGACAATCTTCACCAATGATATTCATCTCAATACTAAACCTACGCCCAATGAAGATTCTAATTTCTGAAAGAATGAAGCGTCACCAAAAGCATTTGTGCAAGTGGTAAAAATTCTGAGATAAATGCTGGACTGCACAGTATCCATAAAATAATTCAGGCATGTTGCGAAGGATCAGGGCCTTTGGGTATGAAACTATTGCGACAGCCCTTTACTATGCAGAATTCCAGAGAAAGAACACGTGAAACGAAGCGTAATAGTGAATTTTGAACACGAGCTTCTGAGTAGGAAAACGTACTACGGTGAATTTTGAAACTGATGAGAAGATTATTGAAACACCGGCTGGCCGTCGGTGTTACATATGTAGATATTGACTTTCCTTCACCATTGAAAGTCAAATGATCAGCCCGAATCATACTGGCAAGGTGTTCCCCAATTCATTCTCAATACAATTCCCTGCGCCGGTAAAAATTGGTAAATGGTTGCACAATTCCCTTACAATATTCACCATAAATATACACTCGAATTTACAGTTTTTGAGCAATTTGTCATTGGGATTTAATTCATTGGAGGGATTCTGAGAAGATTGGAAATTTGACACTATGCTTCTTGTCATGTCTTGAGGTATGTGTCGGCAGGTTTCCACTGATAGTGTCCAAACATTTGCCAATGTTGTTTTCCCTTTTGCATATCTTTCGCTACAGCATTGCAGAAGTGTTTCCTGTTGCTAAATTGTCATCACTTGCAGTGCAATCAAGTGCAATAAATAAATACGTAATTTCATACATAGAATAAAAAAGACTGGGAAAGATATCCCTTATTTGCTAATAATGCTAATACTAAAAGATACTATTTTGCTGGCAAGTTCCATCCCAAATATGCTCGGTAAAGATTTGAACCTGAAATAACCAAATTTTGTTACCTATGTCAACTCAATGTAAAGTGTGCTTCCCCAGTCTTACGTCAATCTTCCAGTACTTTCATGTTGAGAGGATGCAATTAAGAACCAAGACATTTATTTGACATTCGAGGATGCAGGAAGCACTTATAACTTGAATGTAGCAAGCCTCAAAGGAAAATTTGATGAGATCACGAGTTGCAGCGAGCCCCATACATTCTCCATACAAAATATCGTATATACGACATTCTCCATTCGCTTGCCATTTGGCAATAGTTGGGAAATTTTTCCCACCGAAAACTGCCAAGTCTCCGGCTCGTGCACGCGTTTCAGTTCTACAAGGAAAAATGCCACCGTAACTCCCAACTACAATTCCAAAAGACCCCAACGTTATCTTGAAAATCACCGAAAGACTCCTTGAGAAGCAAAAAGTCGGTTAGGTTACCCGTGTGTGACGTCTGAAAATATACTTGTATTTACAGGAAGTATACTTTTATTCATAGGCCTCATGTGAACCCTAAAGGACAAAATTTTGTTCAACTCACATTAAGTTTCTTGAACTATTCGGGCTAATATTAAACTGGCAAATACGTTTGGTTAAGGGATGAATGCTAATTGCATTAAGAATCTACGTCGTTTCTGGACTATATCTCTAATAGTGTAAATAAGCGTCTTTTGTGTACGGCCAGAGTTGGTAGTAGTGGTAGGAAAAAATGGTTGGGGTACATAACCTTTCTCACCATAACAGAAACATCGTCTTTTGCACTCCTCATCTCATCATATGATTCCTCATGTTCTATTACAAGCGGATTCACCATCTCTGATGTGAAACGCAATAGGAAACATACTGTATATAATAATTATAAGTATAGATACGAAACAGAAGTAACAACTATTTTACGATTGTTTGTGTGGAGTGCAAAAGGCAAAATTGCACCTCTCAGGACAATGTTGGTTTGTATATCATAGAGACTACGGCGTTGTATCTGTATCTACGAAAAAAACTGGGTGAAAACCTTTAAGACTTGCAGGCGGCTCATTCAGGCTTGGAGCAGACATTTGAAGAAAAAAAACAAACCCAGACAGTAGTGGATATATTTATGTGCTAGGATAGTTTGGAAGAGGCGATGGGAGACTTCCATTCCTACTGCAATTTACATGTTGTACCCGTCAGGAAAAAATGCGAAATTCTCAATGCTCCACGTTGCGAGCCAGACGACAGCGTTGCTATAAAACAATTCAATGGTGTACAAAATAATTGCAATGGGACTGTATTTACGGCGAGTAAATTGGTACATAGTCAATTCTAATAAGTGCGTCTGAAGTGAGACTGTCAAGAAAATCCCACTGTGGGATAATTGTCGCATGGTGAGATCATCTCAAACATTAAGAGTGTAAGCAAAAAACCAGGTTTCAATTTCCAATAATTTTCCACGCCGCTCACCATTATCCAACATACATTTCATAACAAAAACAACAGGTTGTGTCCTCTACATGAAAACCAATATGTAGATAATTACATTTCACGTGATTCATTGTAGTATGAACTGAAAGTAAATACTGCTTTCACAAATAATGCACTTTATTTGTATGAGCATTTGATTACATGGAAATAATTCCAAGATAAAAGGCTTGGGCTTGGGCATATCAATCAAAAAAGGTACGAAAACATTTGAGAAAACACTTGTTGCTGTGTTTCAAGTGTAGTTTCCGAATCGATGGGTTCTATGGGCTGTGGACAGCTAACAGTTGAACAACTAGTCGTTCAGTACATGTCATTGAGTATTCCATGAATTAAAATTTAAACAAAAACAAATGAGAAACACTGCATGTTCATCACATGTTCATGTAATCCTCCTGATTTCTGTACTTGACAGCAGCTTCAAATAGTGCGGCGAGACAATAAATAGTTTGAAAACAATTCCACGGACTGTTAATAATGGTTTCATTCAATCAAAGACTGATTTACTACAATCTGCAATTTCTAGATAAATCCTTTGATACTCTCCGAGGCATGCATATGAAAATGTTTGGGCAGGGACACCTTTCAGAATGATAATCATCCATTGATAGAATAACATGGAAATTGTTATTGAAATTTTTGGGCACCCGTATCATTTACAAGCAAACACACTATTTTAAATGTCAAGAACCAGCGCGCTCTTATGGGGAAATCCTTAGATCTATTTTGATACCATTTGCCATTTGGGGATCTGCATAATCATTAAATGAAGTGAAGCAATGGTTTAACAATACTGATTGGCAGGCTCAAATGTATTTATCACTAGTTATCCTAAAATATTGACATAAAGCAGTGTAGCAGGAAATGATTGCAGGAAAATATTTTTGCATCTGTGTACAAACCATAACACATGCAAGCACTATTGTATTATCACCTTTATCCACAAAGTTATCACGGAATCGGGACTAGAAAATAACAGGAGTGAGCAGAAGCAAATAAAGTTGAAATGTTATGTAAACAATGTCTTCATACTTGGGTGGTAAAAATTAGATGACTCATTTGTGCAAATTCTCGAAGCAGGAAAAGTGTTTTGCTTCAGTTCTTTTATGATTATTATTATGACATTCCATAAAAATCCTTTGCCTACACTTAGAAAATGCAATTACAACGTCTAAAGGCTTAATGATGGTATAAATCCAATTTTAAATCATTGTTAATGATGTGTATTTTTGGATTTAAAATTCACTACAGTCTCACAAACAGCCGTTAAGTCTGTTTATATTAGAATTATAATAAAAGTATAGTTAGTAATGATCATTGAATATGGAATTGCGAAATGAATTCAACATTGTAACATCTTCATTTTCAATGGACGAATCTGATTTTTTACACAGACCAAAAATGATGGGATTATAAATTATGATTAGTAACGAAAACCAACTTATTTCAAAAATACAATTATTCATGGGTAAAAAACAAACTTCACCTTTCAGCGGGATTCTATCATTAATCTGTAGGACTTGTGAGGCTTAGTGTTATGTGAACGCTAGCATTATTACAACTCAAACTCAGCAGTTACAGGCACTCTATAGCTGCTATCACAACTATTCTTACTAATAATTTACAATAGTGCACTTTCACAAGAACTATTTAAATTGAAACAGACGTATGAGTCATTTAATATTTGTTCATGTAGGTTAGGACTTTGAGGTGAGGACTTAGGATTATATTAGATTTTTTCAGAATGTACTTCAGATACACCTTGAATAATATAATAAAAACAACGCAAGACACATAGACAAATCGTAAAAAATCCAATCCTGAAAGAGCAGATACGATATTGGATGCGACATTCCCCATCAACAGCAAACATTTTCTCCTCTGCTAGGTGAAACATTAGTTCGGGAGGTTTGCAGCCTGCAATTGAAAAAGAACGTATGCACATTGCATCTATCCAAGTTATAATTAGTTGAAGCTTATCACAAAACAAAACTTAGGAAACTTTACTATTTTATTATTAATAGTCCTATGCAAGGGTCATAAAACACAAAGTACCTAGATTAAGATAAACTAGTACGGATTTAGTTTCTGATTATATAGGGTATATTTATACATTTACATTGGTTGGGACAAGGGAAGGCAAGCTATAGGCGAAGGGTTATACACCAGACACTTTAACATTTATGGACAACGCAAAATAAAATAGGCCAATTCGAATTTTCACAAGAGATTACCAGAATGCTAGTCGCTTCTTCAATAGCCCTTATTTTCCGAATAAAATTATCGTAATCGTTTTTCTGTTCCATCTGTACCATCTTCAGTTGGGCCAATTGTCCACTTAATGAGGTCAAGTCTGTAATCATAAATAAATTAATATTACCTTTGGGTTACCACCGCTCTTTCGATACGGTAGCAATATTTATTCTTAAATAATGTTCCAGGTGGGGTATTCACAGCTAGTTGGCCCTTAGTAGTATTTCTCCATGCAACCATACGTACACTCTTACGAAAGAAACATGCAACAATTGATCTCGTACGTCAATGACTGTCAATGATCTCTTAACAAGATTATAGAATCTAAACAAAGATTAAGAGAAGTAGTGTATGCGATGAGTAAACAGTGACGGCATTGTTCAAGCTGATTAGTGTCTGTTGTGTAATACAAGACACTGATTTTGTTAGTGGCGTGACTCAATATCAAAGCAACTATCAACTCTAAAAATCAAATATCGCCAATATACTGCCTTACTAGAAACGAAATATAATACTTCCTAGGAATTAAATCAAACGCACAAACAAACCTTTCCAGAAAAGTAGATACACACTATTACAACATGCCACGGTGACCTCAAAAAATAATAGCTGAAACGTTATCCTCGTTATCCAGTCAATTACATAAGAAATAATACCATTCCAGCGTACATATTTTACACATTAAATAACATTACGAAATTACTGTTAACAATAAGCCGTACAGTGTAACTAATAGTTATATATGTGCCAACTCTACAATGGCTGAGAATTTATTGCATCACACTGAATTCATTTGCTTACTTCTTAAGGCTTCACTATTAATAGCTTCATTGACTTGATCCAGACTAATTTCTTTGATTATTCCATACATTTGTCGAATAATGGGCTCTGCTGCCAACACTGCATTCGCCTTCGCCTCCCCTCCCAACAACTGACTGCTTTCCTCCAGGTCAAGAAAGTCTATCATGTCTTCCACTGAAAGCACGAATAAGCATTAAATAAGTAAACATTACCAGATTACATAACCATGCAAGAAAGTAAACCTGTAATTATTTGAAAACCCAAAGCCATAGTGTTTACATTCCTGTCATCCCAACCAAAGTAAACATTCAACCGTGAGACTTTGAGTTGAGCTCAACTGCATAATTATTAGATATTTCATTTCTTAATTTCAAATAAAAGGAATAGTCGTACATAGGTTACAATATTCTTGTTCATATAGTACATTTTTGAACGACAATAATGTACTACATGTCAGGGTATTTTTAATCATACATTGTATGCTCTTGACATTGATCGCCATGTCATGAATTGTTTTCAACACACTCAATTTTTATACTTGGATGAAGTCGTTAGTTATTAATGAATGGGTTATACTGGGTTGTTGGGGCTATGGCCGTACATCCACCATAAAAATTTTGATTTGTGATCGAAGAATATGCAGGGCTATTCTCAAAAGACTTACGATCGTAACTTCTTAATATAGTTGGAGTTTACGGAATTAACAACACGATATCGTAAATTTTGTTCGAGAATAACCCCTCGGAAGAATAGGAAAAACTGTTGTATACGATCATTAGACATGCTTCCAATATTTTCATTGGTTGACGTTCGTAGTCATGCAATACAATTTTTACGTTCATTCGTAAGCCTTTGTCATTTCTCAAAATTATAGACAGTTTTAAATTCTCCTGGAATACAATTTCTCAAAGTTTTGCATAATATTCAAAACATACGGGAGTTGTAAGAAAACAGTACATTTCCTAAGAAATGCCGAGTAAAACAATTATGTTCCATTGCAGAACAAATCCCAATGGACCTACAATTCTGAATTTTCCTCTCCAACGAACCGTTAAACTTACTTTGAACTAGGGTTGCTGATTTTTTTGATTTTTTTGAAAAAAATCAAAAAAATCGGATTTATTTGATTTAAATCGGATTTTTTTGATTTAAATCAATATTTTCTGATTTAAATTCAAAATTTTATCGTATGATAGAATAACCATACAAACTTTTGGATTTTTATTTTCCTCGTCGTATTGTACACTTTTGGTACCAATAAAACTTAATAATGATGAACAATAATAAAATATATTGAGAGAAAATTACAAAAGCAAGTCAACTACCTAATATGAAACAAAAAGCTGGTTAAAGGCCAGTTCCAAATATCAGCAATATTTTTTACATTGTAGCAATTTGGAATTCGGTTTTGTCTTTGAAGCCAAACGCTGTGTAGGACGGATACCAATCTCTTTTGGATTTTTATTAATATATAAATATATTTATAATTAAATATATATATAACGTGTATAGTGAGAACATATATAGTGATTCGGGACGGGATGATAGAGTATGTAGGAACAGCAAAATTATTTCAAATTCGGAATATACCGTTTAAACAAGTGCGAATATCTCTCCGTACAAGAGTGACATTTAAAAAATGCAAAATTCACACAGTAAAATATTGCCACTTTAAATGGTACTCTTTTAGAAAGATTGGGTATTGGGATGTTTTTGTAGCTACTGAGTATCTGTTAGGGACGAGAAAATTTCAGGGCATAAATATTGTCGGCGTGTTATTTCGGGACGGGATTGGGATATACTTATTTTTGTCCCTGGATTTTGAAACGAGACAGAATCTTCTGTGGGACATAACAATTGTCCCCAGCAGAAGTTCTAGTAATATACAATATTTAAAAACTCACTCATATCAAATTTTATGTGACAGCTTGACAAATAATCAATATGACGTATCCAAATTATACTGAAAATGATAAAAATCCAAAATGATCTCATGCCCAAAATTCATAAAAACACAAAACTGCGCGTTTTACGACGTCTCCAGATGTGAAATTAAATTTTAGCTTACCGTAAAAGTCGAAGAGTCAATTTTGATTTAAATCAATGATTTATTTGAAAAAAATCAAGTGATTTAAATCTTGATTTAAATCAAGATTTAAATCAACGTGATTTAAATCAAGCCACCCTGCTTTGAACAAAAGCGCCCCGGTAATAGTGAAAGCGCCCAAACAGGTTTTTTAAATTTAATATGTTTATCTGTGAAATTAATCAAATTGGGCTAAATATATTTGTAATTAGACTGAACTGGTGAAACTCTGATTCAATACCATTAAATTTGGCGATTACAAAAATAGCGTTCTACCGGTCAACCATTTTGAAATCCAATCTTTTTGGGCAAACAATAACGGTATTTCTGAATTACCAATATGGCCATCTCTTTTTAAACTACTATAACAATTATCATCTCCAGCGATGATCGTAATGGATGAACTTTCTAGGATTTTAGCTTCTTGCTAACATAAAAGACATTTTCATCTGGAGTCTCTGTCTCTGGAGATAAGGAAAGGAAAGGCCCTTACCCTTTTTCATTAACTGCGCCACGGATTCCCGACTCGCAACAGATCGCAAGATTTGACTGTTGATTTGAACAATCTCTTCTATCACCTACAAACAGTAAATATAAACAACATATAATTATTTGTAAATCGCAAGTAGAGAGTCTTTACTGACATTAAGGAGTCCCGGGCCTTGTGCCACATCTTTTACAATTTAAAACTGAGGACTTAAACAACGCAAAGTATACGAGAGTATGAGACTTCTTTTACATACACATGTATATGTACATTGTAAAAAAAATTGTGAAACTTTAGCTGTCCCTTCTTTTCACAAATATCTCATGAAACAACTTGGGAGCAAACAACAATGCAAAAACAATCAACTTTGCATAGATAGATGCAGATAGCACGTACAGTGCACTCTGGCTATACGACCACCTTTATCAACGCAGCATTTCACTCGTTCTGGGCTCTTACTAGTGATGGCAAATATCGCCACATTGCCCATATCGGAAATATCGCTATCGCCAAAAACAGTTTTGGTGATATATCGCATATCGCCGATATATCGCCAAGTTTATGCCCCATGCAATATCAGTCAAGTTATCCCATGCAAAGACCATTTTTTCGTAAAATATTTGTAAATGTAACAGTTCGGCGAGATTAATGTGAATATTTTCCTTACAATAGTTGCTTTTTGCTTTCAAACAATCTTTTACTCTCAAAAAATAATTTCAAGCAACAGCCCGTCGCCCTGCCCTTCCACTGTATTCAATACATTTACTGTTGGGAATACTTTGTCCATATTTGTGGTGTCAGTCTTTTTTGATCGAATTAGTTTTTTAATTTTATTCATTTTAAACGAATATTAAAAGGACTACTTAAAAGTTTAAATATAATCTGCTCCCCGTTAATACGGAATACCTGCTATCCACCATATAAATAATGTATCAATGAGGATTGATGTAGTGAGTAATAGTAGGTATGCTCAAAGTTTGAATTAAATGGTCGAAAAGAAATATACATGGTACGAAACTCCTTAGTAATTAAAGAGTTTTTACCATTTTTTAAAGAGTATGTAATTATTTCATTCACACTTTCGAACAAAAGTCGTGAGCTATTTAACCGTAGTAATTGTGCGATAAACCGATATTATCGATCAACTTGGCGAGATTTATCGCCTTAAATATCGCCATTCGTTGTGGCGATATTTTCGATATATCGTGTCGCCATATCGCCATTTGCCATCACTAGCTCTTACTGATACAATGCATATATAAAAAATGACTTTGTGACGAACCAGAATTTCTCGAACTATTGTCTTGAACTAAACTATAAACTAAGAAAACTATAGGGGATCGTCATCGTCAAAATATTTCGGGAAGTAACATTTACTCGAAATGCAGTTTCAGGACTGTTGTGACTAACGTTGTTAATTATTATTTAGCCTGCCTTTGTATACAGTTAGAGTTCGAAAGGAGTTGACAGTACATTCTGACTGTAAGAATACTCATAACGGAAGCTAAAGATAAATTTTGTATCAGTAGTACCACTTTAACAACAAGATACAATCTCTGTGGTAATGTTAAACAGATCCTTTACAACAAGATTTTACTATTCAGTAAAACCTCATATCCTGTATATTCGGAACAACGGAGGAACTATCCCTTTGAAAGTGCTATTCAAATTTCAAGCCTTGTGTAGTTGGATCCCAGTACGGAGTAAATGCGTCCCTTATAACTAGAAACTTCGACAAGTATTCCTTACAATCCGAGTTCACTGTACAGTAAAAACAAGAACCGTTTAAGGGAATTGCAAGGGACGAGAGTCTTTCCGCGTATAAAAACTGTCCTTTAGTAAAACTAGGCATGAGCGGAACGATATAACGATACGATATATATATTTTCAAAAATGACACCCTGTGTCCCTCTTACTAATTTTTTAAGTAAAGGAATCAATCTATCAAGGAATGAAAAATACTTGTCCGAATTCGAAGTTAGAACTGTAGTAATACAAAAAAAAAACAAAATCCTTGTTTGTAGTAAACAAGCATTTTCAAACTTAGGTTGCTTGAGCTGGCCGATAGTGCTTGGACATATTCAATTCTGTGTCGGAAAATTGTGATTCAATTCAAGACGAAACTGAACCGATTAGTTCAGTTTGAATTGAACGGAATCATTTTACTTAAATTATTGAAGTTCAAACGATCCACCGTTTACAAGCTCTCCAGTTCCTAATATGAAAAAATCCAGGGCATGTCATAAGTGAAGTATTACAGGTCTTACAGTTCAATCTTTCAAGGAATTTGATTTTACAGGCTGTTTTAGGGAGAATAAATTACAAATATTGAATATTCTCCAAAACTACATTAAATCTGATAGAGTTTCATCAAAATTAGTATATTGTTTTAAATCAAATACCGATATATCGTTCATGGATATCGGTATCGTGATTTTTCTTGTTAACGATACCGATATTATATTAACGATATTTTAAAATTGAACGATACGCTCATGCCTAAGTAAAACCAATTTCTTAAGCATTAAGCACTGTACGAAAGGACCAAGGCGGGACCAAGTCAATCCATCCCTTATAATGAGAAATTCCTTCTAAACCGAGTTTTTACTGAAATAATTACAGACAAAAGAATAGCATATAAGGTTCTACCCATCATTTCGCAAAAATTGGACTACATGCTTATACCTTCGAATCTTTGTTTTCCCAAACTTTGGAGCAGAAATAGTGATATTCTTCAGGGTGTCACATGAAAGTTTTTCCTACCATACCCCCAAAAAATTGAGAAAGTGGGAAAAAATGTATGACAAAAAAAAGTCTACCTGCCGGTTTTGTTGAACTTTCGAGTCAATTTCATCTCCAAAAACTTGACGCTCCAGAGTTGTGATCCTCTCTTCCAGGGCAGAAATCACAGCGTTCTCGTCCTTCATTTTTAAAATTGAAGCGAAATCGAATCTTACTTAGCAGTAATTATTCCAGCTGATCATCGAAAAATTGACGTAAACATGAACTTAAAAGGTGTTCCAAATTTTAAATGATTCCGCACACCCACTGCTAAATCCCACTTCTGATTCTGAGTCTGCTGTCTGAATCAGAATGAATCTCTGACTCAGACTTTTTCTGATGACTGAATACTGACTGTTGTGGAAGTGCGGCACAATTTGAAATTTGAATCGAGCACAACGAAATAATCCAATTCGGATTCTGAACTTCAAAACACGGAAAAATAAGACGTGAAGTGATTAATTTGAATCCGGAAATTGAGCGGAGTTTAAAGTCAAATTTGGGATATTTACAAGGGAGACAGGGTAGCGGTAAGATTATTTATTATAGTGTTTAAAAGTACTTGAAACTTTAGGTTTATAGGACTTGAGTACCACTGGAGATTTCCTAAAAATGTTCCTATTTGGTTATTAAAATTACTTATTTTTATTGTTTATAGGTATACTATCTGTAATCAACTGTTTCATTGATGTTAATTCGGGGTGCTCCACGTCGTTGGTGTGCTTTTGTTCGTACTGTCCATATACTTGACCCCATAGGGTGATGATTCTGAACTGCATTGCTTGTAATGGGGGATGCCAGGGATCCAGATGAGTTTTTTGACCTCGCGGAAAAAATAATCCAGAATATCAACACTGTATTTGAGAAAGATGGTTCGCTGTAAGTTCAAATTAAATGATATTTGGTCAGCATTTTTATTTGTAAGCTGTTTATTGAGGCGGATTTTGGTTCGAAGCTCACAGTCAGATGATTGTACTTTTTATTTTATGTTAGTATGTACGTACATATATAGTTGTAGTACACATTTTCTGTGGAAGCAGTTTTGTGAATGCCGTGGATGGTAGATTGAAACTGGAGTTATTACTCGTTGTAAGATGTTCCTTGAATGAGTGGATCTATGTAATGATTATTAAAATAATTTTTTAAAGGGACGAATTCGACATCGTACCTGTGGAGAGTCAGTCAAATAGATCACCTGTGATCCATGTGAATCATAAGCTGGCCTTGGAATCTTGGTGTGTTCCTTTTTTATACTCACATTCCTTCAAGTGTTTCACCCAACTCTTGCCAAATAGGAAAGTCTCTGCAGGAAATCACAAGAATCAGCATAGAAATGGATCGACGTCGGTCAGAAATGGCTCCATTGGCAGTCACGAAGGCCACACTTTTGTCAATTCTCGATTGACGGAAGGAGATCGAACCGAACGAAAGCTAAATCTAAGCAGGATACTAATACTATTGAATCCAGATCTGACGTTGGCTTGGAACTACCGACGTGAAGCTTTTATCCAATGTTGTATGCAATTTCAGCATGAGCTGCATTTAGTGTCCTTAGTAGCTTCAAGGAAGCCAAAGAGTTCTGAAGTATTCATGTATCGGAAGTAAGAACATTTTATACAGCTTTGATCATTTATTGTTTATGTATGTACTCGAAATACTCAGATTAAGTTTAGTACTCCAACTGAGTTTTAAGATATATAATCTGTCTGAAGCCTTTTTAACTTGTGATTATTTTTAAAGGTGGTTAGTCAAACATATTTTAAATGAAGATTTAAAAGGGGACAACATCGAACAAATATTTACTCGGGAAATGCAAGCTGCTGGGAAAGCCGCGGAAGCATATTTCAGTAATTACCATGCTTGGGATTATCGACGTTGGTTGTTAGAGACGTTTTTAGGAGGATCTTTCTGCCCAGATGAATTTAAATTAACAATATTGAATTCTGAGAAGAACTGTTCTGATAATTGGGTTGAACGGCATATCTCCGATCATAGCGGTTTTCACTATCGCCAGAAGCTGCTGTCTCAAATGAGTCTTCTGGAATGCAATGTAAATGGAGTATTCCAACTGTTTACGAAGGAGTTGGAGAACAACTTAAGCCTTGTAATGCGTTTTCCTGGCCATGAGGCTCTTTGGTACCACAGGAGATTCCTATTGCAATTTTTGGTACCTAAGCTCCAAATGGAGCTTACGGAAAACCTCAATAACCATCATCAACCGATGGAAACCAATTGGGAGTGTGAAGTTTGGCAATGTTGTGAAGATAAAATACAATACCTGAAGAAAAAGGAAGAAGATCTAGTCAAGTCTATACTTACAGTAAACGCTAGCTTAGTTGATGATGCAAGTGTAAATTTTATAACAAAAGATAGCTCAAATTTAAGCATTTTGTATTCACAGAAACATGCAAAATGGCTTTTTATGATGTTTGAATGGATTATTGACAATAATTAATTACGTTAAAACTTTAAAAAAACTAAGCGTTTAAAGGAAAGAGAAAATTGTGCAGGTACAAACAGAAATATGTAACTGAACTTCCACATGGAATGTGAAAAATGGTGGTTAAGTGTGGTAATAATGGTACTTTAGCCTAATTACATCAGTTTTCTTCATTTAATGTCGTGGGTACTGTAAAAAAAATAGTTTTAAAATATTTAGAAAGTATATATAGCTGCTTTCAGTCATCTTTAATGCAATAATTATTGCACTTAGTGTCTAATTGTCCCTAAGTATCAACACGGGTTTTAGAAAATGACATTAGAAACAATGTCGTCAATGTTTGTCATCAGTGTACTGTCTGCATTTAGTAAGTCAAGCAATGGAATATTTGCACGCTTTTAATAATAAAATAATTTGTTTGTATATCGCTGAGATTTCACTAAAATATTGCATTATTGTGGCAGTATCTTTTGACAGATTTTTTCAGATTCACGTACTAGCATTGCCAAAGCGTGGGAAGGTCTTTATAAATCTCTCTGATACAATTAACCCGAAGATAACTAAAACATTTACAGATAGAGATAGATTAGAATACAAAATACAAATACATTTCCAAAAACCTTAAAATAAAAATATAAAATACGAATATCAGGGATAACTTAGTTAAGACGCACAATAAAATACAAATATCCTGAGTAATTTTGGCAAGATAAAAAATAAAATGCTTGGCTTTCAGCAAAAACCGAAATGAAAATACCGTATTTTAAATATAAAATACATGCGGAAAATACTGTCAAATTTATCTCAAAGTATACATCTGGGATGTATCTGTATTTCAAGTTTAATCTCGCAAAGTATCTTGGATGATTTGGTCAAATAATTGGATATCCAAAAATCATTCAACGAACGTAAGGTAACACGCATATGTGTGCATTTGTTTAGATCCAAGTAGATTAGGATGACCCTAGAAACAGAATATTTTTTCTAAAAACGAATAACATTACCTTATAATTCTCCTGGGTAATTCATTTACGAATTTTGTATTCGCGATACAAATTTAGCTAACTTTATAGCCCCACATGCATTGAATTTTTATATACTTATGCAACAAATAAGTACTTGAAACCAGCTAAAATAGTTTAAGAATTGGTTTGAAAATGTTTCAAATTAGTGCTTTTACTTTTAAAATATTTGTTTTAACATGTGTTACAAACGAACTTGACAGTTGCCAGATCTACGTATTTTGAAATTATATTTTTCATTTGAAAACCGGGGTGAGCAAACGTTACGATAATAAATACAAAATACCTTAAAACATTCACGACGAGAACAATATCGAATATACAGTCACTGGCCACAATTTTGCATTACAACGGTGTACAAATGGTCTCCGGTGGATAACTCCAATGGGACTAGTACTAATGTGTTGCAATTTTTAGAATTAACAAATAGAGATGTTAGGAAGAGATAGGTAGGGATAAAGTAAGGATTTTGTTGGTCAAACCAGTATAAAAATATTTAAAAACAAAAAAAAGTGAGAATTCGTTGTGACAAAATTTTGCATTATTACCACCACCCTTGAGTTTTAATAGCGCGGGACTCCACCACGGGACGTATTAAGTTCCTGAATTTTTGGGGGGACTGACTACACTTTTTTTCGCGTCTTTTTGGGTGGAATACTGTACCACTCTTCTGTAACAACCTGAAGCAGCTCATCATTATTCTTACCCGGATGGGGGCCACCACGGAGCCTACGATCAAGTTCGCCCCAAATTTTTTGAATGGGATTCATGTCCGGATATTCAGTAATTCATAGGAGGACATTTACGTAGCTCGACTGAAACCATGCTTTTACAGTTTTGGAAGTACGCTTCGAGACGGTGTCCTACTAAAAAATTAATTCCCTGAAATTTTTTAATGTCTTGCAAGATTCCTTCAAATTTTTATCAAGGATGGACTGATAGATCTCCTTGTTTATGGTGGGTTGATTGCTAAGTGAGTTATTTAAGCTTGTAATTTACCAAGTTTATCTTCTCCGTGTTTCACGGTAAACTTGTTGAACCCTGGCTATGGTCCTTCTCCTGGGCTTCTCCACACTATTGGCTGTCCTTTGGTACCAAAAATACAGATTTTGGAATCCGGAGACCAGAAAAAATTAGCCCGGTGGTTATCTCTACATTTGGATATTTTTGTTGCCCTACTGCCTTCTTTTGTCAACATATTTTTTGTTGAGTAAAGATTTTTTCCAGGCAGTATTTCTGCTATAATCGACTTCCTAGAGACTTCGCCTTACAGTACGGTCCCTAATACTGACACTGGCATCGCTACTTACGCTCCTAGCGTTCAGGTTCAGTGGCAACTCCATACGTTTTATGGCTACCTTGACTATTTAACGGTTAAATCTCTTGCTGGTAACCACTGGTCGGCCAGTGTGAGATAGGTTTTAATTGTTTCGACCCTCCACCACCTGAAAATGACTGTTTAAGCAGCTTGATACGAAACTTGTAGCAATTCGAAGGGAGTTTTAATATAAGAACCGTCAAGGTACCACCGGTCATTTAAAACGGTACAACCCTGGCTTCAATCTTTTTCCTGGATCATAGTTGCTAAAGTATTTTATTTACGACACTCTATACTATAACTAAAAACAATGAGATCCAATACATAGCTCGTTTTTCGGGAATAATGTGAAAAAACCTGGAATGCAGTCCGTATAATGCAAAATTTTGTCACAACGAATTCTCACTTTTTTTTGTTTTTAAATATTTTTATACTGGTTTAACCAACAAAATCCTTACTTTATCCCTACCTATCTCTTCCTAACATCTCTATTTGTTAGTGCTAAAAATTCCAACACTTTATTACAAGTCCCGTTGGAGTTATCCACCGGAGACCATTTGTACACCGTTGTAATGCAAAATTTTGGCAACCGACTGTAAAATATGTAATGCATTTCTATATAATATTTCAAAGTATCTCACACCTCTGCTCAGAGATGTTCACCCGTCGACGGATACCCTTCGAAGAAGCCTTCCTTCAGGGAAGGATGCGCTTCTTTCGAAAGAAATGAAGGGAAGGGAAGGAAGGGTGAAAAAAATACGAAAGAACAAGTAAGGCTTCAGCGCATAAATGAAAAAATTGAAGTTGACGGAAGGGTGCTTCCCAATCACCCTTCGCGCGCCGAATGTACCTTTCATGACAACTAACTCTAACGCTGTCAATACGCGCTTTCATTTACATGTAACGTACCATGATACATATAATACGATGGAAAGACGGTTTCTGGCGGGTACTGTAATTTTCGTTTCTTGACTTTGTTGTCTCATATATGAAAATAAAATATTACGGAAGACGGAATTTGGTGAGGGAAGAATATTACTGAAGGCTTAAGGAAGGATCTCAATAAAACAACTTCGAAGGAAGGAATTTTGTTTCCAAGCCTTCAATCTGAAGAGGTCTGAAGGAAGGAAATGAATCTAATTTTTTGCATTCGAAGGATTGAAGGAAGGGAAAATCATTTGAACATCTCTGCCTCTGCTTACAATCAGAAACACAATTGATGGACTTGAGACAGACGTTTTCCTCCGCTTCTTCCCTCCATCCCGTTATCGGAGTACTTGGCTAAAAAACTGCAACTATCCCCGATATAGTAGGCCCAGTATTAGAATCCTTTCCATGTACGAAAAAAATGATTGATGAACATTTTCGCATATAAAAATAATCATTTTAATGGTTACTTCTCAAAAGAGTCTGTGAATAGATATATAGTGTGCTGTTCTTGTGCAATCACCCATAAAAATTACAGAATTCGGATCTAATGATCAGTCTTTTAAACCGAGAAAAGTTAACTGTGTTGCAATGAAATGAAAATGAATCCATATCATATTTTGCTGTGCACACGATACTGTGGCCCAAATGCTTGCACTGCACTGTCCATATCTGATGAAAATACATCTCAATAAAATTTAAAAGAATCCCTGTGCATTGAAATATTTTTCTAACGCCTAGATCTTCCAAGATAAAATCATAACCTCAGAAATTTATCCTCCATCGCATTTTATTTAATTCCGCTCCTCGATCTGAATTTCTCATACCGTCTCGACCTGCCACACCCGCGATTCCTGATAAAAATACCCATGGGTGAATTCATCAAATAATTTTTACTCTGGCCATAAGCCTCAAAATGGATTTATGGGCCTTTCCGATTGCAAAATTCCGTTAAAATTTCCCCTTCAACATGTCGTAGAATGAAGCCCTTTGAAAAATCTGCCTTCCTTCACCCTTCCTTCCAAAATACATTTACTCATTTTTGCCTTCAGCCTTCTTCTAAAAATAGCCTTCCTTCAGTCTTAAACTACAACCCGCTTAAAAACGTTTTGCACCAGCAGGATTCAGTGCAGTGAGGGAGCATTCAAATAATGCGTCACCACTAAAAGTAGGAGTGGTATCCCAAAAAATGTTGACAAACAATGACGTAGAGGGTAGAGGGGTCCAGCGGATAATGACGCTGCTTAATTCATAAATAACATTGAGTAAAATAGTAATTTCATACGCGCGAAATATATTTTTCAAAGTTCTCCATGCCGTAGGTTTAGGGAATTTACGTAGTTATTTTTTACTGCTTTTTGGTCATAATTTTGAAGTTAGAAGTTCTAAATAACTTTAGAGCAGCAGTTACTGCAGTCTGAATTTCAATGTCAGCGGTAAATACGTGCAACCAAGGATATCAGTGATATTAATTTTAGTCAGAAGCTTGCACACCGGAATAAAGCCAAAAGGGAATACAGTAAATATGTAGAGAAAAGCGAAATGACTACTCTTGTAAATTAAGAGAAAATATAAATAATTCGAAAGGGTCTGCTGATTTCTGGAAATCTCTAAATAAATTCAGGAATAGCAAATACAGAAATATGTCAAACAGCATTACTGAGAATGAATACATCACTACAAGTGCGTATACGAAAAACCAAATGAAGTTGTAAATGAACTATGTACTGATGTAGAGGACAATGCTGGCGAAGTCTATAACGACATAGAAAGAAATGTAAATGCGTATATATTAGACAGTACTTTCACTGTGGCTAAGGTAAAAGAAGAGATTAAGTCTTTAGCTAATAACAAGTCAGTAGGGGCGGATGGAATCCCCAATGAAGTTTATAAGCACTTATCAGATTACTTATTAGACTATCTTACGGAATGTTTAAATAGCGCAACTACTATTGGAATCCCACAGTACTGGAGAGAAATAATAACAGCTCGTATCTACAAAAATGTGACATAAATGAGGTCAAAAACTATCGTCCAATTAGCCTACTCAATACAATAACTAAATTATTCACGTATTCTCTCAAGTATAGATTAAGTGTCTTCTGTCGTGTAGGAAATGTGTTATCTGACAATCAAGCTGCGTATAGGAAAGGCAGAGGTTGCATTTAGCATGTATTCGCACTATACTCGATGATAGCAAATAGACTGCAGCTAAGGAAAGGAAAGTTATATGTACTGTTTGTGGACCTCTCACAAGGATTTGACTCCATCACACACAGTAAGCTCTGGAGTAAACTAAAAATGGCAGGAATAAGCGCAAAATGTGTACATAGAATAATGGAGTTATATAAATGTCCAAAAACTAAACTCCGAACCGAAAATTTGTACACATATTATATAAGCATTCTTTCGGGAGTGTTGCAGGGGGAACACTATCTGCACTACTTTTTAATAAATACATAGACGAAATTGTTAAACTGTTAAAAAATAGTAAGATTACAGGTAGCAAAATGTGGCTCATTAAAATATTAATATTAATGTATGCAGATGATATGGTGCTACTTGCAACTACCAAAGGAGAGCTGCAAAAGCAAAATAATGTTCTAAGACACTACCTTGAAAGAAATAACTTGCACGTGAACCCGACAAAGACTAAGATAATGATATTCCGGAGAGGTCACAAAATTAGTCGACGAGAAAATTTTGTATGGGGGAACACTAACATTGAGATAGCAGACAACTATGTATACCTGTGGGTGCCTTTTCACAATACTGGATGCTTCAAACTTGCTAAGGAGCACTTTATCAAAAAATCTAAAATAGCACTAAGCCTGATAACGATTCTCTGTAAAACTTACACATAATATAGAGGTACATATAAAAACATTCCATGCTTTAGTTAGCTCCGTGCTACTGTATTGTGCACCGATATGGTATCTTAAATATCTTGACCAACTTGAATCACTCCAAACAAAGTTTTTAAGAACAATCTTCCATGCTCCCAATATAATTCCAGACTGCATACTTCGAATCGAGACTGGAATGAATAGCATTAAGGCTCTTGTGTTCAAAGCAACTCTTGAGCTACTAAAGAGAATACTGAATAAACCAGAAGAAGCTATTAGTTTCAACTGTCACAAGGAAATGCAAAGAAACAAACACACTAAATACAACTGGCTTGATAGTGTAAAAAATATGTTTCTAGAAGCTAAAATGATGACCGAATTCCATGAAATAAGCAAGGACTTCCTGGATAGGAATATTAGTGTACTCACAGCCAAATACAACCAGTGGCTGGTAAATAATGATGTTCAACGCATGCTAGAAAAGAACTCTCAATTTAGCAAAATGAAGAATAACATTAATTTGAGTAACTATTTTAACATAGGACTAAGCTGGAATATAATTCGACTTATCCTAGGCATAATAATTGGATCATCATATTTAAGTGTCAAAGGTAAAATAATTAAACTATACGCAATTAGAAAAATATGGAAAATAGACCAAACAAGAAATGTGAATTATGCAACAAAGACTAAGACGAAGACAGCTTTCATGTGATGTTTGTATGCCCACACTATGAAGGGGGTAGACATTTAATAAGTGAACACAAACGGGGAAGCAATCGGGGAAATTACATTGTGAACATGTTTAAAAGTGAAATGTCTGCAAGTGAATACTTAAAACTATACTCTTTCTGGCGCCACGTAGCTAATGTACGAGAACTCTGTTTTAATTTAGTTGTATTGCAAAATCGAAGACTTTTACTATTGAAAAAATGCAATTTGTTCCAAAGAAAATGTGGTTCTAAGTAGTACAGCTCGTTATTTCAATTATTGATTGTCGTTCGATAATTATAATAAAATCCTAATTATCCTAAAACCCGTATTTTAAAATACTGAATAGACATTATTTATAATCAAATTCCAAACTTGTACATCATTATAGTTGTAGAAATATCACAGGTAGTATAATTGAATTTCATGTTCATGTAAGGAAAAATTCCGGGATTCTTCGGAACGGATCGGGTTCCGAACAGAAAAACTAGCATCATCCGGGACGGAACACAAACAATGACGGAAACAAACATTTGCTTCTTTGTTCCGAACGATTTCAGTTAAAATGTTCCGGTATCCCGAAACAGAACCGGGAACAATACTTTCTGTGGTTTTCGGAACCAGTGATGCGAACCAATTATTTCAAAACTCGATGTTGGTTCGTATTCGAATTCTAATTACCGATTCGAAGTATGCCTTCAAGTCGAGGTTGGTTTTACAAAATCAAATCGCATAAATCAAGAATACAAACTATATATTCGAATCGAATATCAAAACTAGGTATCGATTGTTATTTCCATCGAGTTATTCGGTTCGAATTTGGATTCGAAGTTGGTATCGAATCGGTGTTTTTCGATTAATCGGTCAAGTAAATCCATTCCTCAATTTATTTGGATAAGGTTAACACCAGCAAAACTAAAATTCTGGTTTTCTCAAAATATCAACCTAGAGCTCTGCCTATATTCCGTCTTGATAATAACATTATTGAAATTGTAAAAGAATAGACATATCTGGGCGTTCCCTTCCATTCAACAGGCTCCTTTCGGCTAATAGCAAATTTCTTTAAGAAAAAAGCGGTAGGCGCACAAAATTTACTGATGGCTATTATAAATACATCCAGATGTAATTCATGGGAATCAATATGCAAAATGTTTGAATCAATGTGTATGTCCAATTTGCTTTATGCAGCGGGTGTATGGGGCTTAGGCCAAGAAGGAAATGTGGAGACTGTTCAATGTAGTTTTTTCAGAAAAGTTTTAAGAGCGAACCCAAAGACATGGAATCACTCACTACACGTAGAAATTGGAAGATGTAAAATTGGATGTACAATACTTAAATTAGCATTAATGTATCTATATAAAATTTTAACAATGAGTCCTGATAGATATCCGCTTATTACGCTGAAAAAACGTATATCCATTGATGAGTGCACTCAATTTTCACCCGTTTGGAACTGGGCTACAAAATTAAAATACAACTTGAATGCATTAGGTTTTAAAATTAGTTGGGATACAATGACACCAGATTGGATCGAAACCAATTATGTACCAATAATCGAAGCATCAAGCAATAAATCATATATGGACGACATCGACAGAATTATGAGTTGACAAAGCAATCCGATGTATAAGTTTCTGTCAAGAGGTACCGAATTACCTGGTTATCTCACGAGCAAACTACCTATGTACATAATTAGACTAATTGCACAGCTGCGACTATCAAACCCGATTGAGTCAAAATTTAACCTCAAACAAAATGTCATCGAATTTAGTCCAAATAAGGCGTGTATATTATGTAGACACCCTCAAATCTCATGGCAGCATTTAATTATGGAATGTAATAATACAATAACCTTAAGAGTTAAGTACAATATCATAATTGAAAATGAAAACCCAGAAACTAGTTTTGCAAACTTAATGTGTAATAATTGTCCGATCAGAATCAACAACCTATATAGTTTATGCTTAGAAATCAGTGCCTTTATAGGGACCCTCGAAAATCAAATGAGATAAGACAACGAGGTAAAGTGTAATATATAAAATATACATTACTTGACCATATAGTAATTAAAGTTACTTGTAAAACTTTATGTGTACTCTTGTGTTTGAGCATACTCAAAAACGCAATAAACATACATACATACAATTTATTTGAATAACAAAGTCTAAGATTTAACAATTCTTAAAAACGAGTTCCCATTCCTTGTCATTAAGTACGTAGCGATAAAGCGTTCTTTCGGCCCGAACTGTAGCGTCAATTGCCTGATACTATTGACTAAGAACAAATTGCTTTTGGGGTTGTTTCTAAAACGAATCATTAAGTTGCTCGTGGTCCCAGATGACAATTTAACAAAGCTTGATCTATAAATAAAAGTAATACCTAGCATTAAACGTTAGATACCATGACAATACTATGGTGGAGGTTAGGGCTTGGTTGCTTTGGGGTGTATGATTCGTTGATGGAATGTAAACTGGCGGCAATTTGATTGTTCGAAAAACCAATTTAGAATACAAAGCGATTAAAAACAGAATCGGTATCGAAATTGTATTTGTGTAACTAATCGGTTCGAACTTTAATCGGTTTGATAAGCCAACTTCGATTGTTCATTCCATTCAAATTATATTCGGATTGCCACAACCGAAGCGATAGCTTTTGGCTAATTGATTCGGCTCGTATTCTAAATCAAACATTTCGATTATAATCGTAATCGGTCGCATCACTGTTCAGAACGGAACGGAGTTTCCTACAGAACAAAAATGTTGAACACATTGGAAGCTCTAGTGTAAGGTATACATGTAGCTGTGGAGATACTCCTGTATTTACCCTGAAGTAAGCCAAATTGAACAGAAGGAAAACAAATGTTGGAAAATAAAATAAAATAATTAAACTACGTTTTAGACGGAACATTAAACATGCATAATGATCTCGAATATCGGCAATGAATTCTTTCAAATACCATGAAAGTCTTTGCATTCATAACAAAAAGATTCTATCAAATGGAATCATTAGTTATACAGCTAATGTTGCACTACAAACGTATTTTCATAAGGATTTGGTTCAATATCCTTATAGAAAACGCTTATAGTTTGTAATATCTGCTAACCATTTTGTCATGCGAAATGTGCTGTAAAATGGAACAATTTAGAGAACTTATTTTCGGATTGATTTTTCCAGTACTGGTTATTGTATGACGCTTTACGGGCCCAACGTTTTGTACATAGTGTCTTGTTGGATGATGGCAGTGATGAAAGTGTCTTTTAATGGGGTCGTTAAGAGAAGTTTTTAGGGTTGAGCGTGTTGTTAATCGTAGTAATGTTTTCGGGGTAGTTTGTGGTTGTATAAGATTGGGTGTTATAGTAGTTGAAACGTTTTTTGGTGGAGCCTGTAATATAACTTTTGGATGAGGGAGCCAGATGTTGTTATACCAGATACCTTCGGAATTTCCTAAGCAATGTATGGTGGATTCGAATTGGCTGGTAATATTGTTTGTCCTCCTTAATACCAGGAAATATGGCGTGGAGGTATTGATAATTCAGAGGATGTTGAGTTGGAGTCAGATGATAGAGAAACAAGGTTAATTTCTTCTAGGGTCGGGTTGTTAGGAATTTACGAGGAGTAATAGAAAGTTCATCTGGGAGGTTGTTCTTCATGTATGTTATAAAATTAGGAAAGGTAGTGGGTGAAGTGTGTGAAGGTGGTTTGGTTTTGATGAATCTGGGTATCGGAGGATATGGAGATCTGAAGCCGCAGTCTGAGTCAATGTTGTTAGGGTTGTCAGGGTTTGTTGGAGTAAGGTAATTATAACTGAATTGAGGTAAAATTTCACCAGGATCGTTTCATTTATTAAAAAGTGCTCCATCGATAGTTCGATGCCCATAATGTCCATCTATTAATGTAAGAGCTATGGTTAGCTAATGATTAAATTAGGTTTCGTCATTTGTTATTGGGGATGATAGTGTTTTAGGCGTTGAGTATTCATTGAAATGATTTGGCTCATTTTTCCAATTTTCTTGTCTACTAATTTGAAACTACGGCGGTTTTTTCTCGATAATTTTGTATGTGTCTTTCCAACGTGGCCAAAAAGGTTTGTACAAAACCAGGTTTTCTTGTGAAGTCTGCTATAAGCACTAAATCTTCAACTTTAAAGGGTATTATTGGGTGCAATGCATCAAATATTTATTTCTCGTTTCTTCGAAATTTTTCTGCGATTTGTTCGGCAACAATTCTCGTGAAAATGTAACACGTTTAACATTGCAAGTTGGATTAAAATCTTGAACGCATTGTGTTAACGGTGGGATAATTTTATCAAAGGTAATAAAGGTTCACGTCCAAATACTAAATATTAAGGAGAAAAGTTTGTCACCGTGTGTGTTGTAACATGTAGGCTGCCCCAGGTAGACGTAATTTCCATTCGCTGTGATCATTTTGTAAATATTTAAACACAATGCTTTTTATAGCATCATTATTTTTTACGGCTAACAAATTAGATTTATGGCAGTTTGGTGGAGTTGTAATTAGTTCCATCTTAAAGTAGTTACAGAATGTAGTAAATTCTTTAGATGTGAATGCTGAAATTGATTTGATTGCATTGCATGAATTTTGAGATGGTGGAACGCTTCACGATTTGGCGATGTTCCAATCCAGCAGCCAAGTAGGAAGCATCATTTGAGAAGTGTTCCGCTGTCAGTAATGACAAATATTCAGAATGAACCTTTTCGTTATCATTGGACCTTTCTTGTTTTGATAAAGCTGCCTGCTCTTATGTAACAGTAATGAAAATACTCGTGGCCATAAACTTTCACCATCTTGCCTTGGTTTGTTTTATGATGCATTATGTGATAGGGTTAAGAAATCAAGAACAGCCTTAGCTAATGTGTTAGAAATAGATGAACGTTCTAAAATATACACCTGGAATGGAAGAGGAAAAATATTTGGTTCAATTTGTGTATCCTCGTTTCTCTACGCCTCCCCAATATAGGCTATTGGTTGGATAGATACGGATTTTCTCGAAAACGTGCAATGGTATTACTCAGGGTGGCTTGATTTAAATCACGTTGATTTAAATCTTGATTTAAATCAAGATTTAAATCACTTGATTTTTTTCAAATAAATCATTGATTTAAATCAAAATTGACTCTTCGACTTTTACGGTAAGCTAAAATTTAATTTCACATCTGGAGACGTCGTAAAACGCGCAGTTTTGTGTTTTTATGAATTTTGGGCATGAGATCATTTTGGATTTTTATCATTTTCAGTATAATTTGGATACGTCATATTGATTATTTGTCAAGCTGTCACATAAAATTTGATATGAGTGAGTTTTTAAATATTGTATATTACTAGAACTTCTGCTGGGGACAATTGTTATGTCCCACAGAAGATTCTGTCTCGTTTCAAAATCCAGGGACAAAAATAAGTATATCCCAATCCCGTCCCGAAATAACACGCCGACAATATTTATGCCCTGAAATTTTCTCGTCCCTAACAGATACTCAGTAGCTACAAAAACATCCCAATACCCAATCTTTCTAAAAGAGTACCATTTAAAGTGGCAATATTTTACTGTGTGAATTTTGCATTTTTTAAATGTCACTCTTGTACGGAGAGATATTCGCACTTGTTTAAACGGTATATTCCGAATTTGAAATAATTTTGCTGTTCCTACATACTCTATCATCCCGTCCCGAATCACTATATATGTTCTCACTATACACGTTATATATATATTTAATTATAAATATATTTATATATTAATAAAAATCCAAAAGAGATTGGTATCCGTCCTACACAGCGTTTGGCTTCAAAGACAAAACCGAATTCCAAATTGCTACAATGTAAAAAATATTGCTGATATTTGGAACTGGCCTTTAACCAGCTTTTTGTTTCATATTAGGTAGTTGACTTGCTTTTGTAATTTTCTCTCAATATATTTTATTATTGTTCATCAGGATTTTTGTAAATCTCCCTGGAAGATTATTTCTTAATTTCCATGCTGACTATTATCTCCCTGCTGGTAGCTCCTCAACGATTTCAAAAATCCCTGCTGAAAAAAAGGTCAACGATTTTCAAAATCCTTGTTTGGCAAAACAAATCTTACAAGACGTAAAATCCCTGCCAAAGTTGGCGAATTAAGCCAAAAATCTCTGTTTGCTTAACAAAATTCCCTGAAACCCGTCAACAAATTTGAAAATCCCTGGCAAAAAAAGGGTCAACGATATTAAAAATCCCTGTTCGTAGTTGTATATGAAGATTTGTGCTTGACCGGTAGTTGAATTCACTAATTAGGTTGTCAATTTATGGGGAAATAATTATAATCACGTTCAAGCAAGATACAAACGTTAGGTTCAAATTCTGACGTTGGTAGTTACCTTGAGCATCTTGCAGGTCAGCAACTCAATCGTTGACATCATCAAATGCAACTGCAAAAGGTTTGAAATGAAGTTAGAGAATGTAGGTCATTCCATGTAATAGAGCTGAACTCATAGGCAAACTACTAGTATAGGCTAATGCCTGAACATGTGTTATCATGTAGTTTTAGTTAAGTGATTGTAATTATTCTTATAATTTTTAGGTGTTTATGTGCTCCAACTCATTACGTTTTACTTGCTTTAATAAATGAATTTTAAATAATTACTAACGTTTACAAAATTGATATTAAATACTCGAAATATAATGGCCAAAATGGTAACGCAGCTGCCTTTGAACTAGATGATTATAAAGTCAACGAGTTATTGCTACATATCTACAAATAAAAAATTGTAGGCACAATTTCGAATATCTTCGTAACAACGCTTAATTGACATGTTTTCCCCCAACAGTCTGGTATCCACCCCATTGGTATTGGCAATGAACGTGGTAACTACTATGGCACCTTGATATATCGCATGCCTGCATCTGTGTTTATTGCATTATATTTGGATTTCACAGTTGAACTTCTAAACTTTGAGTAGTACACTATCGATCTAATATGAAAATTCGTACATTTATCAAAATAATTATCTTGAGAAAGTTTTCAACAATTGTTAGTTCCATTAAAATGTCATTTTATTTATAATTGACAAAATAATCTAATTATTACACTTATTTTGGTAGAACGTTTTTATGAATTCATAAATACAATCGGCTGTTTTAGGGTCATGTACATCAAATGACTCTTTGTATGATGATTGTCTGTACAGAAGAAAATAAATCACATCCAACTTCATGGCTTTTGGGCAGACCTAATTTATTCAATCTATTGTTTTCGTCTGTACAATAAATCCAAGTAGGACCATTCAATCAATATATGCATAAACACGTCGTTTAAATTGTTTGGTAGTAACAATCATAAGTTACTACCCTATATGTATATATGTGTAGGGATTAATTGAATTATAATGACAACCAGTCGTGAGCAACTTCTGGCGGAATCATCCCTAATTGACGTTCCGAAATGAAGGGAGGTGGTACGACCTAGACTATTTCGTGAATACGGTATGCAGTGGCTCGTTGATGATTCAAACTTGTTCACTGGCATCATAGAAACTTAAATTAATTTTTTAAATCGGTTATGCAATAGGAGAACCGACCTGGTTTGGGTTGTTTAGAAATGCGTTCCTTGAGTTCTTGTAAGCCAATATTTACCAAATAAAATGCATTTGTGCTTCAAATCAAATCCTGAATCTAATTTTGGTAATAAATGTTTCACCCCGGCATCAGAAGCGGTACGGCATTGTACATACATTGCACATATACACTGTTCTCGAGCATCGCGTACTGGGAAACTTGCGAGTAAGCTCGTAAAATTCCCCGGTTTTTGGATGGCCCTGGAAAACGCGTAGCTCTCCCGGAAATACCAGTTCGGTTTGTAAATTCTTAGCTAGAACAATTTTCTCATTCAATTTTACATGGTCGTCTTTTGTTGAATGAAATTAGTAATAACTGGAATTGCTTCCACTGTAGAACTCTTACAATTATGCTTGACCAGTTGATATCCCTCCTTGGATTTTCCTGAGTTTATTGCCATGACAAATTCTGGATTATCATTACCAACACGGAAATTATTAGTAGGATTCATCGTCTAGACAATGTGGAATTTTCCCCATCAATGAATAGCGAAATGACACGATTAATAAATAACAAAGACTGTCATACAATAAAACAAAAATTTCTAGCAGTCCAGCACACCAAATCGAGCGTCCCAAAGGGAACAGTTGAAATGTGTTCTATGTATTTAAGTCTATGTACATACATTCACAACCGCTGATCAAGCATGGAACTCATGGAATTTTCCAAGGTCTTGTTTAGCCTCATTGAAATGACCTGACACGCCAGTTAACCGTCAATAGTAATAATTTGTACCAGTACCAGAATTTTTATTTGCAAGGTTTCACCGCCAGAGAAGCTCTAGCACCGTGTATATACGTAAAATGTACGTACAATACTGTACCGCTTCTTATTCCAGGGTGAAATAATATATGAGTCTGTTTTTTCAGAACAACCATTCCCATAGTGAAACACTTTTTGGGATATATACAAAGAGTACATACATACATTTCAAATACTGTGGATAATATTGAGGCCAAATATAATTATTAGTCTGCGGCCAACCAATCCAACATTATTTAAAAAAATAATTTGGGACTAATTTTAATAATTTAAAACTCGTTACGTTAACATATTAGAAACAAACTGTTTCCACAAAAGGCATATATGTATCTGTATATATTATCAATTATATCTGGCGACCACTAACATTTGATACTTTAAGACCAATTTATTTTATATATATAATATAATTAATTTGGGACTAGTTGAGCTGCGGCACGGTCGCAAGGAATACAGCGTGATAGGGCTTTCTGTTTACAGCGAAGGCGCTGCCAGTGTAGTACTTTCGCAGGAACCACCTCTTCTCGTCTACTACAGCTAGCATGCAATACTTGCATGCTTGTTGTATGTATACGCATACAATCCATGCGTGGTAGTAATATGTGCACAACGCCTTAACTAGATATGTATATAAATTACCCGTTTTTGATTCACCCCGAATTGACTGCCGGCACTCTCAAATAAACGCCTTCTTTAATTTTAAAATGAAGATTTTACTAATCCCCATATTTTCCAGCAATACAAAAGCGTTTATTTGGAGTTCCGGCAGTCAAACCAATTGGCGAAATTTTAAAATTCCTCGTAATTTTTTACATAAATCCGAAGTTTTCATTTTAGGGCCCGGGGAAAAATCAGCAGTGTAGTAGATGCTTAGATTGTAAATCTGAGATAGTACGATTTTCGATATTGTAAGTAGTATCGTTGAAAATAATTATTTAAGATGTCGGGGTTTCTCGGTTTATTCACCTTACTATTAGGTTTTTGGGGAAATGTTTCTTGGGAATTTTTTGTCTCTAAACTATGCATCTCAGGGCATATGTAAATCAAAGTGTTTTCTGTAATGGTTACCATCAAGGGTGTCCGTTTTTTTTAAAAAGACTACTATTATAAAATTAGTTCCGGGTTTTGATTTTAAACACGAATGCATTTTATTTGGTAAATATTATCATACAAGAACTCTCGGACTGCATTTCTAAATAGCCAAAACTAGGCTGGGTATCCCGTTGCCAGATCGGTTTAAAAAATTTAATTTAAGTTCCTAAAATGCCAGTGAACAAGTATGAATCATCAACGAGCCTCTGAATACCGTATTCACGAAAAAGACTGGACGTACCACCACCCGTCACTTTGGGACAACAATTTGAGATAATTAGGCCAGCAGTTGCTCAAGACCGGATGTAACGTATACATCAATCAATGTGTGATAATAAAGCAAGTTGTAAAAGCTAACATTACTGTGTTTTAACATAGTAGTATATCATTGTCATATTGTTAGGTATGTATATAGAAAATACATAAATTAGTTAAGTCTCACATGAATAATTAATTAAGTTGTGAAATACACAACCATAGGTTAAGCCAGTTCAAAGTAACTTCAACACTTATTGTAAAGGTGCAAAATAAGCACTTCCCATCGGCTAAAGCCGACGAGTGTCAACGTCCCGTTACATCCGTTATGATGTAACGTCTAGACTTAAGATTGTAAAAATAGGCTCAAGTAGCCACTTGTTAAGTTTAAGATTCTTCCAGACTCTTCAGTGAATAACTGAGAGTCATTCCAGTAACACCTAGTTTTAGTTGTTAATCTTCATTTCCTTTTCCTTTTGATTTCAATTATTAAATAAAAGCAATTAGTCTTCGGATTAACAGAAAATCACAATCAATCGTTTATTCATAATTATTCCTTCCATCAGCACGATTCCCAATTATTTACAATTCTTGATAATTACATAAGTAAATAATCCAGGAGTTAGGATTTCATGGTATGACCATAACCTACTCTTTCAATATTACTTATAAAGCTGTATATATCTAACATTTTCGTCCGGCAACGTACATACATAGACGTGCCATATTATATCCACAGCGAACCTTATTCAAGAATTTTGAGTGTAATTTTGAAAGTGAGCCTGTCCAGTAAGTAACACTCAAAATCTACGTGCTCTACTATATTTTGGTTACAATTGCAGGATTTCGGAGTGCTTATTTTTCGCTCTTATTATGAATTTTGAATCTAGCACAATCTGTGTTCATCATTCATAACTAAGCTATTACAATAATTCTTCTGATTGATACAACTCGCTAACAGGTACTTAATGAATAGGCTTGGGAATATTTCGCTAAATTTTGCTTTAAAATTTCGCAAATTAAAATTTATTTTTCGCAAATTTCGCAAAAATTTGCAGATCATTTCGCAACTTTCGCAGCCTTTAGTTTTTTTTGAATGGCAGTCTAAAAGAAGTACCTTAAATATTATAGAAAATTCCGTTACACCAAATATCTGAAATTGTAATAATTACTCAATCATTGTTGTCATCCGAATTGTCAATTGTCTGGGTGAACTGTTGAATCGTGAATTACCACCTGCATATGAAAGTAAACATTTTCTTAGGTAAGTTTTAGGCGCTGGGGAGCAAGAAGCTTTTTTAAATAAGAAAAGCTTGTCTCAGCTGGAGCGCTACTACTGGGTACGGAAATTACTTTTAGTACCAACTCCGACAAATACGGTATGTCTTGAGAAAATTTCAGACAAAATTCCATAACGTTTATTTCCGCCGACTAAAACTCTCCATTTTACCCAGTTAACGGTATTGAACCAAATCTAATGGAATTGGCCTGATCAAAACTTTTGAAAGCGACGATTTAATGCCCTTGCTAAAATTTCCGGGCAAAACCAAGGATCCAGAATTTGATCGTCTTCCCAGAGTTTATTTGTTGGGTGTTTTTTAAAGCGACAATTTATCAGTCCACTTTCCGGAAACTGGTGTAAACTTTTTAAAGCTGTGAAATTGTATTTTTTAATCTGTTTGTATTTTCATTTCTCTTATTTACTTTTATTGTTCAACTATTTACTGCAAGCTGGCAGAATTTCATCCTTAAATTTGAAACGTTATTTAAAGAATTTACTGCATTAAAAGTTGGCTCCACGAAAATTATTGAGTAAAAGCAATGCGATAAATCATAGGATTTAAATATGTGAAGTAATACAAACTCGAAAGGACGAGGCACGTTTCTACAGCATGAGTGTCAGTTGTTCGTTGAATAGACATACCACCGAATTTAATAATAAAAATTTCAAAATATTACTGGTCTATGTAAAATATTTTACAAGATTCGGGATTTTGTAATGCGATTTAATATTTCGCACTTAACCTTCCCATTTCGCAATTTATTTTTTCAATTTTGGATTCTACCGACATCTGGGGTTACGTTTCACCCCCATGGGAGTACCGTAACTAATCGTTTTCAGAATTTCGCATTTTTCGCAAAATCCCAAGCCTACTAATGAATATATCTTACTCTTGGTATCCTATCTGTTCAATTCTTAATGAATGTGGCGCAAAGATGTATGCAATAAAGAGATACTTAAAACCACAAAGAATTTAATCGTCGGAAATTGCGAATAGGTGCAAATATATGTAATAAAGCTACCATTACTACCCATTACTATAATCGGTTGGGTGGAAAGTAAAAAAAGTACGGAAAATAATTTATCCCCTCTCTGAAGTTAGGCAGCTGAAACTAATATTAAATCATAAACTCACGATTATAGTATTATAATTATGATAGTATTCTACGTACTGTCATAGATTACAAATAATTTTGCCCGCCAAATAAATGCCCCGTCATTTCAAATTTTGGATTCGCATAGGCATATGCATCATTAAGAGCGAAACCCAAGATCATTTGACGAAAGTCATCTTTGGTTCACATATGCATCCAACGCTTAAAGTATATATCACCAGATTGTCAAACTAAATCTGGCAGATGAAAATTAAAAATGTAAACAAAATATTATTTGGAGAACCTACACCATATACCCTGTTATCATGCTAGTAGCTTCCCTATGTTGGCACTGTACATTAGAAATGAATTTTGCCCACTTCATAAAGTAGTTTCTTTCACAAGTATTTTCTTTTTCAATATGATGTTTTCTTAAATATAAACAACAGATTACACATGAATGTAGGACACTGCCAAAATATGCGCCCACAATGCACAGAAATACCAGCTATTAGATTGTTAACCCAAATAAAGTTTATAATATAAGCAGTTCTACATACAGTTAAATCGCTCTATAATGATTCCGCTGCTAAGTTCTCTGCAGTCTCTCCACATACATGTTCTAATCGCTTGCATCCAAGGCTCATGTCCAACAATGCACTCTGGAAAAAACATCTATCTTTCATAAATAAGTTTTTGATTAAGCAGCTATGTTTCTTTCCAATTTAACTTCACCCAAAATATTATAATGACCTTTGGAGACTGACCTTCTGTAGCTACTAATGTCCGTTTAGATTAGTACATGTATAAGTAAGGTCAATCTTACAGAAGGTACAGGTAATGATAAAACATTTACTCCGTAACTGTAGCTAATTAACATATTCAATACGAATACGACAAAATGAAAACAACAAAAAAATAACTAATAATAAAATAATTGTCCTTCTAAGAAATTCTACTGTTTTAATGGATTGATCTATGTATGTACGAACATCAAATTGGTTCGTTACTTCAATCAGGACCGCATACATTAATTTAAGATGGTCCTACTGACATTGAGCTCTTTTGAGAACAAGTAATGCGTATAAAGGATCACTGTATTACAAGCTATCCCAGTAAACCACGAACTCTGGTTCTTTCACGGCCAACTTTAGACAATGAAGGGAAGCCACGGGCAGGCAAATTTTGTTGGCATACCAGAAAGAAACCAACGGCAACTACACGAAACCCAGCCAATACGATGATAAATAACGGCTAGCCTGTAAAGGTCCGGCTATGGTTGTATGTTTAATTTGATGTACGAGAGATTGTTGGCATACACTCGGCATGCCGATCTTAGGGCAATATACCAAAGGTGTCCGCCTATCCTACATATAGGCCTATTTGTAGGCTATTTACAGGGTGCGAGGATTTTATTAAAGAGGCTTGTAGTCAAAATAGGGTGCAAGAATTTACGCTTAAAACCTAGCCTACAAAATAGGTAGGCTCAGCCATCATAGAATTATAGGCCTATGGGTAGGCTATTGATACACATCATTTTCATTTAATGGTATATGGAACGAGCAAAATGAAAATTAAAGAATAATCCGACACTGGTACTTGCAGGTTGTGGTATAAGCTCGACCACGGAAACGAAAAATTTCAAACAGGTTTTACTGAGATATGATGTCGTAGAATTAGTGTAGAATGCCCTTATATAGTCTGTCAGTAGCAGCATATAAAATTTAGGAATGGTGTAGAATTGGTTGTTCGAAATTGCCAATGAAATATAGGCTAATATGTAGGCTTGGTGCTCCCCATATAGGAAGGATGTAGGATAGGCTGGCCTATTCGGCGGTTAAAATGTAGGCATATATGCAGGCTCGGTTCAAATTTTATAAATAGGAAGGATGTAGGATAGGCTGAGCCGCTTGGACACCTTTGCAATATACTGTATCGCACGCGAAGTTGTTTCGCTAACGTTTTCCAATCATTTGCCAGTAGGAACATGCTGCGTTCTACAATCATAATTTCAACACTATCACACACGTATCTTGACCAGTATAATATTTCCAGTATAGTATTCTCCAAGTTCGGCGATTTAAAATCTCTGCATTTAAATTAATCGCTATGAAGCGAACCTTTTATATTGTTCATTTCCCTAAGGACAATACAGTTGGAATTGCTCCATTTAATTGGGGTCTTGCGAATAAGACAGAATCACGCTGGCCTGCCAACACAGACATCAAAACCACAAATCTTGTGAAGAAATCAGTGGACCCTCTTGAATATCCGAAAGTTAATTGGGAGGTTTACAACTGCAAAATACGGGGTGGTTCAGGTAAACAGTCATTTTTTATAGCCTGTTCCGAAATAATTAATTTGTTAGTAAAATTATATTAAGATAATATGAGAGATGAAGAAGACTATTGTGTACGGAAACTGTCAAGTGGTGCTGTTTACAAGTAATAAGAAAGCAGCTGTGTAAATGTAAGAGAAAATCGGTGCTGAAATAGTAGTCATTAAAGCTCACGGGGGTCATTGGATTTTTGATGAAAATTATATTATGCCGTATCTCAGTGTATGAAACATAAGACTTCTCTTGAACTTCAGGTGTAGGATTTGACATTTAATGTATGATTTTAATTTCATTAATTCAGAAATTTTGGAAATTAGAAATGTGATGGAAGTTTACGTTAGAGAACTAATTTCAAGAATTTTCAGGTTCCCAAACCTGTATTTTTGACATCGGAAATGGATATTGAAAACAATTATGAACGCTGATAAGTGTTACTTTAGGCTACCATATTTAAAAACGTTTCTGTCAAATCACACGTAGCCCGTAAACTCTAGCTTTTAAACTTGATTTGATTGTTCTATTTTTAGAGGGTTGATTTCCATACAGTACTTATTTAGCTTGCAGAAAGTGATGACAAAGTCATAGATTTCGAAAATCTAGGAGGCTTGTCTGGAATAAAATGTACTATATCATAAGTAGTAAATTTCATGGACGCCAAATACTTTAACTTGAGCAGCTACGATCATAATTCTTTCGGCATTAACCTCCCTGATTTCGTCCAGTTGTACTGACATTTAAAACGTAAATCTCATGCAAAGTGTTGTGAAATGTAGCATACGATTCTTTGAAAAACTCATCGCTCCACGATTATTTAAGGCTTTCGCGTAAAAACGTAAAATAAAATAAAAGTGAAACATTGCAAAAAATGTTTTCATAATTTCTGAAAAAATAGTGTTATTTGTACAGACAGGTATGTGTATCAAAATCAAAATGTAATTTAAATCGGAGCGAAGCGTACACTTTTAAACAAATTAACACGCCAACCGATTTCAATAAATAAAAAACTGAAACGAGCTAAACAATGTTAACCCAAATTATTAGTTTCAAAGAAAAACTGACATAAAGACCAAAGGACATCAGTATTTAAGAAGGCTGACGCAACCCTAAAACGGGAGAAATCAATTATGTTTCACAAATATATACGCTTCCATCACGTTATTTAAATAGTTTTTTGAGGAAATTTACTCCAGCGATAAAATAATTGCAGCACAGGCTGCTATCAACCCTACAATTCGCCATTCTTAACATTTAAGTTCTTAACATACGCATTTAGCTGATAATAGTGTTGGCAGAAGAAGTGACAGATTACTTTGAAATGGAAAACCGTTTCACAAAAAACGTTTTACGGGTGCTGCACGTGAAACTCGTAATTCTCCATTTTAAATCCTTTATTATTAAAGAGCACTTTCTGTCCGTTTATTTAAAGTTTCGCACTTTCATAGTTCAATTACATCACACAACGCCCAAAAGGTGGCATGCCAAGCACTCCTTATTATTAACGAGCAATATTTATTTAAAGCGCTACTCTTAATATAAGTGCGCACGATTTAGTGAACAAGTCTCTACGACAGGGCTTGATTCGCAAGCCGTTTGACTTTTAATTTCTACAATCACACTACCACCTCTTCAAGTAATTGTCCCTGTGAAGCACAGGGCTTTTACTAGTGCCATTTAAAATTCCCAGTTTTGAATTTCAGAACAAATCGTCTTCGCGCCATTTAAACAAAACATCAAGGATTTTTAGATGGCAGATGTATGTTAAAGGAGTACTCAGGGCATGCACGAACTAGTTTTGGTGGAATTTTGAAAATCTGGGGACGAAAAAATGTTTACTTGTATGTGATGCTTGGAAACCAGTTATTCCAAAATTGAATGTTATTTTTTAACAATATTCCAATTTTAAATTTTTTTGCAAAAGCAATAACATAAATTAATGCTTCAGTTTTTGTAAAACAACTATTACATTGTAAACGTAATGTAGCTGTGCTAGTTCTAGAAAATAGTTGTGTTGATAACCTGAAAATTAACAGTTGTTGTTCGAAAGCCTGATATTTATGGCAAAGAACGGATACCAGTGAAACAAATTTAAATGTGAAAAACAGCATAATAAATTTAAGTGAATGTTGTAATAGTTTGGCGGTAATTGCGTACTTACCCGGATGAAGCGAAACCTCATTGCATAAAGAAACGGACTTGTAAGTGCTTTCAGGATAAGCATGAATCTCGCAACCAAGAACGTAACGGTCATGGCTTCACTGCATACCGAGTATAATAACAATTATGGTGAGCCACACTTTATTATTTAATTCAAAAAATTTCAAGAAAACAGGAAATTTTGTGGTTAAACTTGTGAAGTAAATAATACTACTGGCTTTTAGTCTTGTACATTTAGAAATTCGGAATCGTTTGCAGAATGAAAAAGCTGCCAAATTTGTGTTTTTGCTGCAGAGTTATCGACAAAATTATAACAAAATATTTAAATAAGTAATGCTTTAAGATACGTACGGAGTTTGGGAAATAAGTAAATTTGTTCAAATTTACACGTTTTTGCCTATTAATGAATGTTTTGGATCGAAAATTTGTTTAAACCAAAAAAACCTGGATATTTGTTTTTTTTTGAAAACTACCAACCCTGCTATAAACTAGGACAATTCCGGAACAATATTTTCTTTAACGAAAGCTCATTCCTTTTAAAATGCTGAATTTACCCACGATGAGATTCATCACATTCGCTCATTATACTCATAATTAGGAACTCACAATTCATGGAATTGATATACACGTTATCCCCCGTATCGACCCTTCAACCCTTTGTAGAATCACTTTGTAAATAAACTGCAACAATATGAGACCCCAATATAGTGGATCTCATACTAGATATCTTCCCGGATAAGAACCAAATTATATCTTTGTACAATCAGCATAAATATTCCGAAACTCAAATCTAATGACCGAGACCTCCGAAGGAGAAACACTCAGTGATATAGAAGTGAAAATTTTCATAAAAAGCACATTTCACTATGCACACGATGATGTAGGCCCAATGTTTTTTCCCCAAAACGTTTGCAATTTCTCAATTCGAAAAAGAAAATTTGAATTCTTTACGGCAAGCGCTATATTTAAATGCATTCTAAACATGACTATAATAAGTGAAGTTTCAGATAAGCCTAAATTGTTGTGATGGGAGACTCTAACGTTGCACTATAGTTGTCTTTGTACCAGTACAGCTTGAAAAATGCTTCAAAAGTCATGTAAGGTACGAGATCAAAAGATGGAATGAATGGGTGCCAAACAGATTGGATCAAACAATAATGGTTGAAACCTCAAATAGCTCAATTTTAATTACTATAACAATAATAGCTAAAACATTGTACTGGGTTTAAAAGGTTGCAACTCAATTGCGGGCCTTTGGAAAAAAGACTTAACTATGACGGGGAGATATTGTTGACAATACGTGTTAATGTCAAGGGATAAAATAGAAATGTGCAGAGTAAGAGTTTTTTAATTAGTGTAAAAACATTGAATGATATTGAGATAGTAACCATATGAAGACTGGTGTTAAAATACTCTAATAATTTTGGAGCCTTTCATAGGTTAAGGTTTCTTAGCAAAAAAAAAAAACGTTTTCAATCAGATAATTATGAATGCGAATTTACGTGTAGTTCCTATATATCGGTATAGTGCTTAAATTAGGTTAGAATACTAATTAATTATTACGATTACCGATTAATTTAAAATAATTTGCAATGATGATTAAAATTAACAGTTACTTTTAAAATAATTTTTATGGATGATTACAATTATCGATTACTTTAAAGATGATTTTCATTGTTGATTACGATTAATGATTACAATAAAAATAATTTTCATGGATGATTACGATTAACAACTATTTTTAAAAAAATTGCCATTGATGATTACAATTAACGATTACTTTAAAAAATATTTTCATTGATGATTTGTTTAACGATTATTTTTAAAAATCTATTACAATTAGTGACTCTTTTTAAAAATTTGTTACTTTAGTTAATCGCTGTACAGAGCAAAGCAATCGTTGTCACTTGCATTTTCTTTGTGGTATAGATTCTAGTATTAAAATAAATATTAGCTTCAATATGTGAGACTTCGTTGTATTCCACAAAAAATAATAGCTACGAACTTGTAGTTATTAGTAACTGAATATGATAATAATAATAATTACATTGTATGGTTATCACTATCTCTATATTGTAAATTATGTATTGAAAAAATTATAATGTACAAGCTGTCGGCCACAACTAGTCTAACGTCGTCAGGCAAGAAAAAGTATTGAGAAAAGTTTGCTCCGTTTCAAATTCCCTATTATGTATTAGGATTAAAGATTAATTTAGAGAAATGTGCTTGATGATTACGATTACAATATACTTTCTGCTAAAATATTATTTATGATTACATTTAAAAATTACTTTTTGATGAATTTTCGTATACGATTACAATTACAAATTACTTTTTGATGAATTTTCGTATACGATTACAATTACAAATTACTTTTTGATGAATTTTCGTATACAATTACAATTACAAATTACCTTTTGATGAATTTTCGTATACGTTTACAATTACAAATTACTTTTTGATGAATTTTCGTATACGATTACAATTACAAATTACTTTTTGATGAATTTTCGTATACGATTACATTTAAAAATTACTTTTTGATGAATTTTCGTATACGATTACAATTACAAATTACTTTTTGATGAATTTTCGTATACGATTACAATTACAAATTACTTTTTGATGAATTTTCGTATACGACTACAATTACAAATTACTTTTTGATGAATTTTCGTATACGACTACAATTACAAATTACTTTTTGATGAATTTTCGTATACGACTACAATTACATATTACTTTTTGATTAATTTTCGTATACTATTACAATTACAAATTACTTTTTGATGAATTTTCGTATACGACTACAATTACAAATTACTTTTTGATGAATTTTCATATACGACTACAATTACAAATTACTTTTTGATGAATTTTCGTATACGACTACAATTACAAATTACTTTTTGATGAATTTTATTATACGATTACAATTACAAATTACTTTTGATGAATTTTCGTATACGATTACAATTACAAATTACTTTTTGATGAATTTTCGTATACCATTACAATTACAAATTACTTTTTGATGAATTTTCGTATACGATTACAATTACATATTACGTTTTGATTAATTTTCGTATACTATTACAATTACAAATTACTTTTTGATGAATTTTCGTATATGAATACGATTACAAATTACGTTTTGCTAAACTTCCTATTTCAATTACAATTAACGATTTATGGTTTGTAATGTAATAATTGGTTATTAAAATTGTTAATTGATGATTACAATTAATGAGTATTTCAAATCATCCAAGCTTACTAAATTAACGATTGATGATTAATAAAATCATGCGTCTGCACTACACAGACATGTCTAGCCTTTGGATAGCAAATTTAAATACAGTGTGTAGCATTAGAATTTCTATATACAGACAAATCGTTGTTTATAATTACCCCATTCTTAATTCCTCCGCATTGTGTCACCGTTGTCTAAACACTTGCATCCAAAGCTCATGTCCAACAACGCTCTCTGAAACAAATAACGTTTTTGTCATTTACATCTATAGGATTAAGCTATTAGATGTTTCCTCGCAATCATTTATAAACTCCGCGCAAAATATTATAATGACCTTTAAAGTATGACCTTCTGTTACTACTAATTTCCGCTGAGATCAGTACATGTATAAGTAATAACAATCTCACAGATGCTCCAGGAAAGAATAAACCTTTTGCTCCTTAAATACAGCTAATCAACATATTGAGTACGCAGTTTTGACAGCAATACCAACACATATTTAACTGAATGTTGTAATAGTTTGACATTAACTATACTTACCCGGATGACGCGAAATCTCATTGCATAAAGAGTAGAACTCGTAAGTGACTTCAGGATAAACAGGGATCTCGCAACCAACATAAAAATGAGCATGGCTTCACTGGACACCTGGTTTAATAACAATCATGTCCAGCCACATTATTTTAAGTATTATGCTTAAAGACCATTCATATACGGTTTAAATATTGAATCACATATTCTAATCCTCGACTAAAATAAATCTCCTAAAATTTTCGCGGCAATAACGGTAGACATCTTATTTCAGAGCAAAACAGGAGCATTTTTAAAATGTATGAAATTTTACAGGTTTTAAACCCATATCTCACATTAGAGCCATCGTAGTCAGATATACCATACGCCAAACAATATGGTCCCCATCCGATCAAATACCCAACCAGGATTCCATGTGATGTGCGTTTCAAATATTTTAAATTCCGTTGAAATTGTGATGCGTTCTAATTTATACAGTTGATAATTGAAAATGTTTGTGCAGGTGACGCGTGAAGTAATATTTAAGCACATTTGGAAATCAAGTAATATAATCCGAGTTTATGATCTAGCAGTTATACCAATTTTTATTTATCTTAGCCAACTACCTTCTCTCCGGTGTACCTTCGTTGAAGCTTCGTAATAAGATGGCACGTCTGCCAATTCATCAACACAAGGATTACAAATGAGATCGAAAACACAACCAAAGTGATTATTTGCCAGGTGCTATCGTTTCGAAAATAGTAATTTGTGCACTTCCAACGTAAAATTTCGCCACCAGCTGTTGTTCCAAATCCAAAGTAAAAGAATATTGCAGAAATGGGGCCAATCCATGCGAATCCCAGAAGAGCTAAAACTTTTTTTGTAGTCATCAAAGATTTGTATACTTCTGGAAAAGTAATTGCACACCAAATTTTAAATTCAACAGCAACATTATGCAAAATGGGTACAAGTATCCATGCTTGGTAAGTTATATTGACGATCAGATCGGCACACGGATGTAGCTTAAAGTTCCCCTTTAGCAATGATAACACCATCATAATTCCTTCAGCAACGACCAAGGATAACGGAAAATACAGAGCAGGTTTTATAGGTCGCTTCCACCAAAATACTGATAAGCATATAAGAAAATTAAAACTTAGTCCTATGACGATCATTCCCAACTGAACCCAGTCAGCTACATTAGCAATTTGCTGAATGAAGGAGAGGTTAGTGGATTCTTTAAGATCCGTCACACTTGTATTAATTCCTGTGGCTGCACTGACGTACATGGGTGTAGAATCTTCCATTACTGAATAAGTCACTTGACCTGAAATTTACAGTTTTATGTTAAGGATACTAATGTTATTTTAATATATTTAGTGAACCCAGCAAGTAGTAACACGATGTAACATAACAAAGAACATTCTTTGAGCACGCTTCCCGTAAGATCGATAACACATATAAATAACGATAACATACGACATTACGATAAATGACATTTAGTAACCCTCTACATAACCAAAACCAGTGTTTAATAGACCCGCGCACATCATGTTTTGCAATTCATTTCCAGCATTAGGCATTTGCATTACTTATTCAATTTAATCATCTGCACATTGTCAATATTTAAAAGGAACTGATTAAAACTTTGTAAAATCCGAGTCAGACGCTCTTTTTTAGGTAGAATGTGTTGATGTGTGAATTACTAATTTTGAAATACTGTTAAATTGACGAAACTCGTCCATGCGTTACAATGCGGTCGCAGAATTATTGAAGTGCCATCATCTGGTAGAGCCGTTATTAGAACAGCTGAATTCGTCATATTCATTCATATCCATGAGCATATGCTTGCTTCGAGGTATCAGATGTCATGGTAAATATCCTTTCAATGGTTATGCTAAAATCCGTTCATTGTCTATTGGCGAAGTAGTCCAGAGGTAAGGAACCCTAACATAGTTTTAATGTATCCTGTATTAATCATACAATGGTCCCATCCACCTATCTTATACATATATCTAAATCATTCTATAAGTAAGTTCAAAAGTCTTCTAAAAGCTATTACTAAAGCAGACAAAATTATTTAATTCAATTAAAGATTTCTCATGCATCGCTAAAGAGTAAGATACCCCTGGTACTACAAATTCAACTTTAATGAATTAGCCATATATGTAAATAAAACAGCGCTATAAAGTATGGCCTAACACTAAAAGATTTAATCGTACGCCTTACACTGCACACTCCATTTGTCATTCCATACTGATTAGCGCAAATTTCCGAAATATATTTTCTGGATTTTGACCATAAAATTTTAAAGTTCCGAGATGTGGTAGATAAAATTGAGAGATCTAGGGAAATAGTATTAAGTTAATTCTAATTAGATTGCATTAACACTAGCTCATTAATGTTTACAATGAATATATAGATTAAATAACTAGTCCTTTTAAAATCCCACGAAAATTAGATCTCAAGTGCACAAACATCGGGTGTCAGTTTGCATGTGTCCTTGCGTACAAGCTTCTCATATTGAAGGCAACATTCGCGTTCTACGCACCAAAAGAGCTCCAGTTTTATTAAAATCTAAAATGAGCCGGTAAACTAAATTTCTACCGCTAAATTAATTCAATTCTAACTAAGATCATTTCATGATCTTAACTAACTTCAACAAGGACCTGAAAATACCAGGAACTGGGGTAGACGATCACACTATTTGAACGTTGCATTTAGTGAAAACAAACATGTGCAGGTCCCCAATACATACGTTTGTTTATCTTGCTACTTCAAGAACTCTTCAAAATGTAGGTGAGAACATCACTGTAATTCAAGAAAAGTATTTTGCTAATATTAGTCTAGTACTATTTTAACAATATTAGCAAAATACTATTCTACTATTCTTGAATTACAGTGATGTTCTCACCTGTGATTCCAATGAATCCACCAAGCAAACTGGTTTGCTTTAAAACTATTTTTACGGTGGCTTTCAATAAACCTAATGCGCTAATTCCGGGGTATGCCATCTTCCCCGCGCTTGAAATTGTGCTTGGTGATACTTCTTTTTGTTAAAGACTTACTTTTACCACAAAATGTCACATCAATATGTGAAACACTGCGCTCACGGCCAAGGCTTTATTCTAGTACTATTTTAACAAAACCTTAGCAAACTATAATGAGCTTGCGCACAGGGATATTTTGGAAACATGATGAGGTTTACCCATGAAATATATATATACTTGCGAAGTAATAACAATACAGCAGACTTTGCTTTAAAAAAAAATGTGTATGATGTGTCATCATTTCGTCGAATGTGGTAACTTTCGAAACCGAAGTGACTATCAATGTTTCCATAAATCAGGAGTGTTTTCAAATGATTTCTTGATCACCTTATTTAAAATGCCAACTAGTTCATATAGGTGATCGTGAAAGGATATGTCGTGCGTGATAAACATAAGTACACAATCAATGACTCCTGGTCTGACTGAATAAAATGATGAAATGTAGAAGAAAAAATATGCCTGTATTTGACTGGTTTCTACTAAGAAAACAAGGACTTTATTTAAGAGGCGAGTTGGGCAGATTAACTGCCTGAAAAGTGGAGGAGAAAAATCTCTCCTAGTATAGTAGTAGTTTTCCTTTTACAGGATTGTGTTTTGTAACGTCCTGCTAAAATTAGAATGAGTTAATAAATACATACAGACATGCATACTGTAAAAGTTGGGGAAATAAAAATGAGGAGGAGAAGGTAAAAGAATATCAAAGATTGAAACAATTTTCTTTAGTTTTTATTCACAAGAATAAAACAGAAACGTCAGAGACAGGACAGAAACACCAGTCTTGAAGAAAGATTAAAAGCGAAGTGATCCTTAACAATTATCTCCCGTAGGAGAGATCGGCATTGTATGCTTCGCCATTGGATACATTTTGTTAACATTATTGTTAAAAATATAATTTAAAAAGAATTTAAATTGAAAATTTAAATTCAACACTTATATAACTAAAAATCAATAAGGATGACCGATGACCACTTCATGGAGGATAAAATTGCCCACGCTACTGTTCAAATAAGGCATGCGCCTAAAAAACTAGATCCAAATGAAGTCTTCGAACGTCAAATTATAACTTCAAAGGCACGAGTTCCTCGGAGACAACAGCATTGTGCAACCATAACCTGTAATATTCTGTCTAGATGATTAATATAGGTATGCAATTACATGGGAGGTACTAATTGTCAAAATTACGCAAAAGCTGCATCTGATCAAACTACAGTACCTGTTTCAATTTTGACTAAATGTTTGGAAGTGCCAATAACAACAAGAAGACAGTAGAAGACGAGGTGACCAGGTACTTAAATTCGAAAACGATCCACCCAGATATGTTAAAAACTGGACTAACAGGTATCGTTATACCGTTAGGTTGGTCGAAGATTCACCAAACATATTACCTAACTTGGCAAAAATGGCAAAAGATTATTTAGCGATTCTGGGAACTGGAGTTCCGGTAGAGCAATTTTTTGTAGAGGAGATGATTTAGTCAGTCCTAACAGACCAGGCTTGTCCGCTGAATCTATAACTAAAAGCATGCGCCTAAAAAACTAGATCCACATGAAGTCTTCGAATGTCAAATTATAATACAACTACAAAGCCACGAGTTCCTTGGAGACGACAGCATTGTGCAACCATAACCAGTAATATTCTGTCTAGATGATTAATATAGGTATGTAACAAATATGAAATAGATTAAATGAATATACTACTATTTTTTATTTTTTATTTTTTGTAAAATAGTTGTTTTCCTGGGTCACCAAATTTTTATTTCACAATTTTTTGCAGCGTTGTGTGTTTGCAGACTTAGTTTTTGCAAGTGGAAGTAAAGCATTGTCCATGATATTGTACATTCACATGCCTGGAGGTCTCAGTCTCGGCAAAAGAATGAAATGTTGCAAGAAAGGGTCATGGGCACTAGGATTTTTTTAATGTGCTCTTAAAAGGAACGGGATATGGAAGGATAAGGAGCAGGTGGAAGTTCATTAGGGAAAGGTTTAATATGTATGTAATATGACTATGATGTACTAGTTTAAAAAGTAGTTTTATCCTTTACTAAATACACGAAAATCAATTATTGAGTTGTGTATATGATGCGGTGCTATTACGGAATTAATCACTGCACATTCATACATGCATACATATTGCCATTAGCCAGCTGCGCTTTATCATTGCCTGCTCGTCATTCAGATTAAAGACGGTTTGGTGTCACGACTACGCGCCGCGATTGATGACGATATTTGTTTATTGCACATAGCTATTATTACTGAAAATACAAAAGAACTGAATTACCAATATTTCAATTATTACTATTTTATAAATAGCCATATTGGCAAATACAATGTTATGAGCATTGAAGTAATGTTAAATGTAGTGCGGAGCCCTCTGACTCTGACTGATCCTGGCATTCTATGTTATGCTTTCTTCAAATAAACACATACATTTCTTATTATTATTTCCTCCAATCACGACAATATATACATACGGCATATGTTTTATTGCTGCTATCAAATAATTTAAAAGATCAAATAATGTGCATATTAATTTTTTGAATATGGAATAACATGAAATACTAATGGATGTTTAAGAATTAAACCCTTGCATTGGATAACTATGTTTCTGACTAAATGATTAGTGTAGTTCGTAATATTTGAGATGTTTAATCAGCTGGAAATTCCAAATATCTTTAGCAACAAGTCCAGAAATAATCGCAACATCTCAAATTGCCACAACAGTTACTATTGCCATTGCAAGGCCCGCCAATTGGATGGCAACCGGGGAACTGTAAGGGAAAAGATACATCCGCTAAAAGTTGTAATAAGGCTGTTCGTAACTGTGCCAACAACTGTTAAATTGCAGCTGCGTCAAAATAAAACTTAGTGCCTTCTAAATATTCTAGTAGAAAGACAACGGCGTCGTAACTGTTTCCAATATTTTCGAGTATTTCACACGACAGTTCTTAACTATCAGTTTCGTAAGAAATAATTTTATAATAAACAACATTTACTTATTAATCTAAAATGTGACAACCTTGCGAGCTCAAAATCTCTTGAACATTATAAACAGTTACTTGAATAAACCTACAATACACATACTTACATCCGGTGGACTTGCGTAGCATTTTTCAAAATGCACTGTCACAAAGATGAGTATTGTAGACAGTAGGACAATTCCCCTATAAACATAATAAACACTTCTCTGAAATGAAATTTGACCTATCGTAATGCTGTTGATAAACTATTTAAAAAACTAATGTTATGAGTACTCACCGTAAATAAATCATTTTCCTTTCCCAATTGTGAAATACCAAATGTGCTTGGATCAAAGAAGTGTAGTTTAGTGAGAATATTCAAGTTACAACTAAACTTAGATTTTATCATCAAACCCCTTGATATTTGTTCTCAACATTTATAATGTGCAATAAAACTATCGATAATCAAACAGAAGTTGGAATTGAAATGTTTGTAAGGCCAGCACAATAAGACAATCAGATATTATTTTGTCAGCTTGTATTTAAACTATTGTAGAGATTATGACCTTAAATTCCATAATGGCAATTACTTGATACCAAATGTACTTGTTACATGAATTTGTAATCAAGTGGAGCACATAGTGGCACAAAATTACTCGCAATGTGACTACTATTTCAATGTATTCCAAGTACTGATAGCAAAATTGAACTTATTATGATTTTCGTACACATAGGATATTGAAACCATTCGCCCAGAGGAATTCTTTGTATTGTTTATACGTCCCATTGCACAACATATTTCTTATGCCAAATGATTAACAAATAATACAATTTTATGTAACGACTCAATAAGGTTGTAGCCAAATCATAACGAAAATACCTGCGTAGCGTAAAAGGTTTTGCTGCATGTTAATTATAATTCTATTTTATGGAAAATTCTCAATTTTAATGTAAAGCCTTTCAAGTCTTTTTAATGAATTCAGTGCTACTTGCACCTTGGTGATCCTTGCATATTCCATGCTCAGTCTGAAATGTAGATTATCTATTTTGTTTTGTTTTCCCACATTCATGTTTTTATTGGTTTAAATACGTAAAATATTTTACTTCTTATGTTTAATTCTAAGAAGGATAAATACCCTATGAAGGCTTAAACACAAGATATTCTCGCTATAATGGCTACTTAAAAGAGAATCTCCCGCTGGAAAAATAAAACACATTGCTTTTGTTGCAAGCTAATGTTTTATACTATCCAGGGTATGAAACTGTAAGAGTCACAACTTCAAATTTTTAGGAGGACTGGAATACAGAGTGTACAGTGCATGCAGTGTAGACTCATTGTAAGGGACTCACAATAAACTCCTCTTTCTCCAAGTCAATCCATCACTCCTAAACAAGCGGTTTTGTTCCAGCGCTGTCGTGAATTCGTGAATATGACTGAATAAAGTCCTGAAAGTTGCAAAACAAGCTAAAAACCTGCTGTTGACCATATTAAATTTAGATATTATACTTTCGCAATAAAACATCACGACACAGGTTCTAAACAACAAGCCCTAAGCCAGTCAATATTCCCTGTTTTGAAAATACTACAAGGACCAACAATTGGAATCAACACTAATGGCTTCACTCCTCAAGGTTTTTCCCAAAGCAGTGAGCCAGATACTAATACTATCCCTGGCCATAGTTGCCAATAAGTGTAATAATATTGAACATCAGGAGTGGAAGCAAAATGAGCCAAATGAAAACGCCCTTGTACAGTCAACCCTTTGTATAACACACCATCCACCCACAGAAAATCCACAACGTCTGCATACCTACGAAAATGTTCCAACGAATATGGTTTGTCGATTTTTAAATGCCTTTGGTATTTTTTGCCAGTAGCAAGACAAAAAACAATCTATGCCTTCAAATTGCCCTTAAAACAAATGCCGGGCAAAAGGAAAAAATGATTGGCAAAAACGGCAAAACTTATGGCAAAACAATCTACTCTTGCAGGGAATGTTGAGATGCAGTATTGTACCATAAAGAAATCAACCCTGTTAAGCAGATTCAACAACAATGAATACGATTTCGTCTGTTTCATTTTCATGGCAGAATTATACGAACGCTTCCAAATCTTGTAGTCTTGAGTTGCCGGAATTTTTACGGAATTGACTTTCAATTTCCACTGAAGCTTGCTTAAACGTGAATGTCTGTATTGTGCATTTAACTGTGTGCTTTCTTTGAACGTTACTATAAAAATTACATTTTACATTACACGTTCCAGAATTTGAACCCGAAACTGCGTTCCAGTGTAATCAGATTTTATTTTCCAGTCGTCCCCTCGTTTTGGTTGCAATATAACTGGCAGTGAGACAAGATGGGGATAAACCACCAAAAATTAAACTAATACAAACAATACTCAAACACTATGCAGTTAGATGCGTTTTGACTTGCTACTACGTGCATTAAAAAACCGGTAGTTTGCAAGTTTTACATATTTTAAGATTAGCCACGGTCGAAGCAAGCACCAATGATGGCGGAAATAAAGCCTTCCATGAGCGTCGATTATTTATGCCAGTTTTGCCAAGGCAAAATATATTACATGCAAATTCTGCCAGAATGGCATAAAAATCATTTTATGCCCATGTGACTAAATGCCCAAAATTCCTGCCAATTATACCTGCCTAATTTGCCATTTACGTCATGGCTTTTAAAAATCCACATTTTTATTGATTTCCGGAAAGGGTTTGACTCTGTCTCCCACGAGTTATTATTGCACAAGATAAAATGTATCGGGGTGTCAGGTAAACGTTTGAAGTGGTTCAACTCCTACCTAAGTGAGAGGGAAATACAAGTTCGGGTCGGGAAGGTACTTTCTGATCCTGCAGTGGTGAACGTTGAGACACCTCAAGGAAGTTGCTTGTGCCCTATATTGTTCTCGATCTTCAACAATGACCTCCCACAGCTCTTAAAGAACTCGAAATGCATCCTTTTTTGCAGACGATTTAGTAATAAACCACGGAGACTATTCATTTGAGAAAATTCAAAGGGTACTGAAACGATAAATGCAGATATTGCAAGAGTGGTCAAATGAAAACGGTATGCAAGTTAACCTGGAAAAAAACCAAGCTAATGCTACTACAATCTCCAAACAAGAGGAAACCTTGGTCTTGGTGTAATACGGATTTGAGATTCAAATTTACGTGCGCTTTAGATTCATCTACGACCAAAGCAATTGGCAGCCAGCTATTTTGCATTCAACTATTTACTGCCTTCCGTATTTACGTTTCCCATTCTGAGCCAGCAATAGCTGGCTGTGCAGTGCTAGTTCTACATAAAATAAAGTCGAATTATTAGCCTTAACATGTATTAAACGGTTGTGCTCAAAACTATTGTTTTGGACTATTGGATCGTTGCTTGCCTTGCCTGTAACGTAGTATCAGTTGAACATGTTTATTCGGCTCTTAAATTTATACTTAATGACCTGCAGTGGAAACTAGCTTCCCCAACCATTGATGATATCATTTCTAAGTCACATCGGAATTCACACTGAACGAATAATCGACGATATATAAATCCGTATTAGAATTCATGTTTTTAGTTTTGCAATAGGTATTTTAAATCGGAATTCTTCACCTTGAATATTTTAATGAGAATTAAAATTAATATTTTCCCGATTTCCCATCCTTGGTTAATGGGCAGTGAGTTGAAGCCTGTTTAGCAAAAAATCCTACAAACAGGATGAGATAGTCGCATGTTGTCGGTATTACGGGACTATTTGTATTAAGTGAATCAAGTTACTCATTTAAATCTTCATTCATACTGGGAAGGCCTAAAATTAATTACGTAGAAGTACATTTTAGGTGCAATGTGTTATCAAACAAATCGATTTCCAAATAATGTTAGAAAGAACTAACCGGAAAAGTAGTTAAACAGGCTAACATATTACTTCAGATGTTTTAGAAATGTTATGGAATCTCTCCTTGCTTTTCCAGTTATTCAGGCTTCAGTTGAGCGTGTTTTCTGCGCCTAAATTTATACTAAATGATTTGCGTGTTAAATTAGCCGCGGAAACGCTTAATTTATCGCTGATGTTTTTGCGATTAATTATTTTTTTGAGTAAATTCCCATTGTTTGTAAGAATATCCGAAAAGTATTTGAATCGGAATGCAAATTCGGTTATTCAAATATAGTGGCATTCGCATCGGAAGTTTTAAGTATTAAAAATTAACTAAAACTGAAATCGAAATTAGAAAGTATGCGAATCAGAATCCATATTTTTCCTATAGCCCGTCCCTGGTTCAAGTCAAGTTGTCTACAATAACTTGACTTGGACCAGGGTTGGCAAAATACCGGCTTTTATCAATAAAGGCCAAACCAGTGGCAAGAAATGGTAACAACCGGTTTTTATTGGACAGTGGACTTATTTGGATAGTATTAATTATGACCATTTTATACCAACCTATACAACAGGTCCGGACCGGTTAGAACCGAATTTTAACCGATAATAACCAGGCCATTTATGACCACTTGGCAACCCTGTGTACGTGCATGCTTAATATTAGCCAAGCCGGTGGTACGTTTTGGTTAAAACCGGTTTTTATTGGACAGTGGATTTATTTGGATAATATTAATTACGACCATTTTATACCAATCCAAGCAGTTGGACCAAGCCGGTAAGAACCGGATTTTAACCAATAACGGCCAGGCCATTTCTTGCCACTTGCCAACCCTGACTTGGACCCAGCTCTGGTTAAATCCCATAAGGATTTTCAATTTTCAAAAGTCAATGAAATTTTGATGCTTACTACTTCAAAGAAATTCAATTTTTGACGTGCACATTTGTAAACTCTGGAAGGAAATTCCCCAAAATGTAATGCCTCCATCATAGCGCAGTATGTAGTAGTAGTAGTCCGTATGTATGTAGTCGATATGACATATGCACTCCATATTTAGTCACTCCGACATACGTATAAACTACACTATTGAATTTTGTCCTCTGATGCACATATTTACAACATAATAATAGCGCTGCGGACAACTTCAGTTAATTCTTAATGTTTCAAGTCAGTTCAGGTCAAGTTCAAGTAGACCAGTTCTGAAGTCCAGAAGAAGAGTCTGAAGAAGACCAGTCCGTATTTTAAGTGTTTCTGAATACATATAGCTTAGTGTTAATACTCTTTTAACCTTAAAACATACAGTAAATGTATTTTAAACTGTGTAGCTAAAATATATGCTTTTAGGGAAACAGGTTTTAGGAAGTATAAACAAATAAACACAAACGAGGAATAAAAACAAAATAGAAGTGGAGAATAGGATTCAGCTAAATTTTTTACGGTTGGTAGTATTTTGATGAATCTGCAAGTATGTATGTTAATTTTATTTCTAATAAAAAACGCTTCTAGTTTTTCTACTCTTCAATGAAAATATACACTATCAAATACCGCTCTAGCTAGTCAAAATTACACACTAAGCTGTCATACATTATTATACATAACGTACTATGTACTACATTTAGAGAAAACTGGATATAAAGTACCCGAGTACGAGTACGACACTTAGATACCCGGGTATGGGTACAATTTTCGAGTATTTTTCGGGTACGGGTACAGGTACATGGTTTGAGATTACATTGCGGGTACGGGTATGAAAAATTTGTACCCGGATACTCGGGTATGGGTACGGGTATAGATACCAGATATTGGAATACCTGCACTTCGGGTATGGATACGGGTACGGGTACCGAATTTTCGCCTTTTCCCTAGAAAAATGTTTTATAAGCGCAAATAACCATGAACTTAAGTAATAAAATCACTCGCTACAATATCTCTCCTCCAATATTACTTAAAAATTAAAGAACCAACAGTTACTAACCGTGGTGCACAGGTATTCGCCTAATTATATATTGTGAAGTTTAATGTTTTTATGATTTACTTTTAAATCACTACAATCCCAGTTTTCCCATCCACCTGGGTGGATGGCTTTCATGCTAGTAATTTATAATTTTGAAAGCATGCTAACGAGAAGAACCATGCTCTCTGATGTTGGATTGACTGGAAAGACAGCGAATTTATCCCGTTTAATATTTCCAGTCCATACGACGTTTCTTAATCGATAAAAACCGTTCCTATACTATATGTTAAGGGTCACAAATAGCTTTCAACAAGCAGGACTGCGGCAACTTCAAAAGTTTTAGTACTTAAGTATTTTGATCAAGTATCTTATTTTAAGTACTTACTAGCAGTAAAACCATCCGCACATGCGGATGATAACACGATTGATGAAGTTGTCATGGTGACAATAACCTTTATCAAATTACTACATTTCTGGGTAGACACAGTTACGTGTGTAAGCGCCATTACCTTCACCTAGCAATTCCCCTTGGTCGTCCTTCGCGTTAATACCAAACATTTTCCTTCGAAGTTACTCGGGAAAAAAGACCCATCGACTTTACCAATGGAAAATACATACACGGTGCCAATAAGCCCGTTCGTTAGCTCTTGCGGTGCTTGGTATTCCCAACGGCAAACCAGTGGGAGTGCATTTAGAAGGAAGGCTACAGCTAAACATTAACTTTCTAATAATATTAAAAATGAAAAAACAATAATGCAAACAGATTTTGAATGCTCTTTTGTTGACTTGGACAGGATTAAATTGTAGTAACACTTGGTTACTCCATCTTTAGCATGACTATAACATAAGTCCGACAAGGTCAACAAAAAGTGTACTACTGTTGCTCTTCAGCACAGCTTTACTTAAAAATTAAAGAACCAACAGTTACTAACCGTGGTGCACAGGTATTCGCCTTCCTTTGGGCAAAAAATAAAAGGATTGTGAATTGGTGACCTTTGTACTCCCTGTATCATCGTCGTCATTTCCCTCAGTTTGAGATGCTTCCGAGCTCATTTCATATTGGAATTCATTTGCTCAAGTTAAAACCAGTGCTCGGACTGGGTACAGAAACCGTGTACCCGTACCCATACCCGTACCCGAATATCGGGTACTACAAAATGCTGTACCTATACCCGTACCCATACCCGAGTACCCGGGTAAATTATTTCAGTACCCGTACCCGTACCTGAAAATACAATGTAGTACCTGTACCCACAATTTACCCGTACCCGTAATGTACCCAAAACCTGTACCCGTACCCGAGTATCTATTGTGTGTACCCGGGTATTACTCGGGTACTGGAAGTTTGGCCGATTTAAAATCCTCGACGACATTAGCCTGCCCAGCTGAAAAATTTTAAGTTTTCAATTTTTTGACCTCCATTAAAAGTGTCCGGGATTTTGGGAATTTTCCCTAGGCGTTAAAGACATCCTATTTGAATTTAAAAAAAAATTATTTCAGGCATTTTGGGATTTTTTTAAATAAACACTGACGAAATTCAAATCCTCCTACCCCAAAATAATAACTTGCTGAATGAAATGAAATGTGTTCTCGCTAATTGGAATTGGGACGGATTCTTTAATACTAAACTCTCCATAACTTGCTTTTCAACTTGGAGAACAAGAAACAATTTTTTTTCGGTTAATCGACAAAAACAAACATTCGTAAACTGTCTCTCACATTTATGAAGCCCGAGACGGAGATTTTCGAAAAATGCAGGCAAAATAGGACTAAAATGCAACCCCATGGAAGTTTTGAACGCCAAGTTCAGATGTCTGTCAAGTTTTTTAACATCAAAATTATCAAGATTAATCAAAGGGAGTGAAATATAAATATTGCGTGCAAAGAATGATATTTTTCATTCTAAAATGTTATAAATATTCACCTCAATAAATACTCAGTGTCATAAATACCCAGAATTGAAAATGCTCAAATTGCCTGCATAAAATGCCTTGGCGTTTTCAAATGGGCAACCCTGGGTACTTGTAACGTTAAGAAATGTATCTGCTAATAAATGTATATTTATTCCGACCTTATCCCGTAATACGTCTTCAAATAATTATAATGTTACGCTCCCAATGAAGCTAATTAAATTGAATCCCAAGAACTTCCCTCTTGAAATTCTTCGTTGATGAGCTTCACTATTTAAGTCGATAAACAGATGATTTCACTGACTCTACGCTATATTTATTTATTAGATTCCTTGGATGAATTATTAGAAGCGTTAGATTGCAACTACCACGTAATCATAAATGAGACGAAGCCACTTGGCTCTGTCACTAACGCAAGTATCTGTATACTACGAAATAAGCAACTCCACGATTGGTAGGTCTTATTGTTAGTCATAGTAATCCATCCCATCAGGAATCCTCGAAGTACCCAAAAATACTCGGGTACAGCACCCACGGGTACAGGCATTTTACATAGTGATACCCGTACCCATTGGGTACTACCCGATTGCCACTGAGTGAGTACCCATACCCGTACCCGTACCTGTACCCACTTTATTGCCTAA